>JASDQU010750908.1:25151-46018 GCA_032191745.1 Picea mariana
ACATGTACCAACACCTGGAAGATCAAAATAGATACCACGTGATGATGTGTAAACCCACCTCATCCCACGTGTCACGACATGGGTGGTGCCACGTGTCAAGTGAATATTGTGCCATGTGTCATGGAGTTTTGGCCCTTTGAGACAAAGTTTCATGGGAACCTGTGTGCCACATTCATGCCAGGTGGTAGGTACATGTGGAAACATATGCCTAGGTGGTAGGTACATGATGGCCTCAGATGCTAGGTGGCAAACAACATCAAAGTTTGACAGTTAGAGTTTCCCTGTAGGCCGAAGTAGAAAAACTCCAATGGGAGAACTCTGAGAGATAACCTAGACTGTAGATTGATGACCAGTTGGGGAATGATCTCAGTTGTCTAAAAGCGCAGGAACCATATGGGAAAGGATAAAGGAAGAATGAAGTCATTGTGCCAACGTGTCCAAAGAAGGTCATGTGGCTATCTGTGATTGCTTAGAGAAATATGAACGTGGACCTTGTCGACATTAAACTCCCAGGACATGAGTTGGCATGATCTTACTCTTCAGAGCTAAGGGGTATGGGAACATACTAACCGTTCTTCAGAGCTATCCTGTTGGAGTGCTTGAGTCACCGTGGGTGGGTGAGCTCTGACAAAGTGACTGCAAAATTTGATCTAGGTCATCGATCGATGTAATGGGTAGATGTGATCTCACTCATCGATCTTAGTAGGTCCCACAAGGATCAAGGGAAGAAACATAAGCAAGCCAAATGTTAAATTTTATGCAAATGAAGAATTCTAAATGGATCCTAGACATTGATTTGGAGAAACATATAGATTGAGGATTTGGTGGGATAGGTGGCATATGTCAAGACAATCCGAGGTCAGATGACACATGTGGGAGTATTCACGTGGATGCCACGTGGAAATGAGGAAAATACGATGATTAAGGACCCTAAAACTTTAAGGGGCCATAACTTTTGATCAAGAGCTCGGTTTGGATCATGGTGACAGTTTTTGGAAAGTGCTTGATGAGTAGAAGATAATGGTGACCTTGAGAAGAGGTATTGAGATGATTGATAAAAGTGAAATTTTAATACCCCATCCCAAAAAAGGGTACTTAGGGGGTTAGTGTGTTACAAAGTGGTATCAGAGTGAGGTTACAATGCTTTGCCTGCTTGGGCTCATGAAAGAGTCAGATAAATTTTATTATAGAAATTTTAAGGGGGAGGGAACCCTACCCTACCCTATTTGATGACCTAAAAGGTCATTTTCCCATAGCGTTGGCAAAGTTCATGTACTATGCTTGTAATTCTGCAATCAATTGCCTTGAAACCTGTAATCGGTGGCTGAAAATTCTTCTTGGATTATGAAAAATTCCTCAAACGATCAATTATGGCCTATGTGTGAGCCAACATACCCAATACTATAGGTAGGGCGCTAATCGCTTTCCCATAAAACCAAGACCCATGAACAAGCGCTTGTTCCTTTGAGCGCTTTACCATTTTTTACCAAGTGGTATTTCTCCTTATTATAGTGGGAGGTCGAGAGGTAGCAATGAAACCACCCTCAAGAGTCTCGTTGTTCCTTTAGTGACTACCATGAGTCCCTTAGTGGGTTTTACGATAACACAAGTGCGGGGTAACTCCATGTTAACTTGCGTGTAAATTAAGTGTACGCCTTTTGTTCTGAACCATCGATCCTTACATGTGATCCACAATTATTTCCACGATGCACAACGATGTGGATCGTTGATCTGATCATTATCAACGATCACAATTATATCTTACCTCGTTGGTGATTTGATAATGAATGCCACGATCTAACGGTGGATCTTGAACGATCTTTTGATATAACGGTCTCCGAGTCACTATTTTACCTAGCATATGGAATTCAACGAATTCTTCACCGGGTAAATAAATAACAGCCAAATATCAAGATTGATGATGCTCATGCCTCACTATCCATGATATCTTATTTAAAATTAATTAATGAAAAGAGGGATGAGACATTATGTTGTTTTTACATGTTTAAATATGAAATGTATGTTGCGGTTATATGCTAAATAATAAAGTTGAATTCATCTGAGAATTTTATTTCATATGTTGTCCATGATCTAATGGATAAGTAACTAACATAAAATGTTGATTATCAACACTTAACCAATTAGCGGATTTCCAGGAAAAGCTATAAATGTAAAGGATGGTGACCTATCGTGAAATGGGGAACGTTCCCATAACCGAGAAGAAGAGTGTGATGAAAGGAGAGTGGTAGAAACCCCTCCAAACTTGGTTGAAACCGTAAGAAGTCTCATGGGAGAGCTATAAAGATTTGAGGTCGATAATGAGAGGCTTATGAAAGAACAAGAGAAGCAAACTGAAATAAATGCAGTCTTGTTGCAAATCCTGTCAGATATATAGAGGAATCTACAGCACGAGCCAACAACCAGTAATGTGGACAAACATCAACCTAAGAAAACCCAGAGTCTACTTGAGACACAAATGCATGGTCCTGAAAGCAACAATGCAAGAAGAAACACTTTGAGGAAGGCCCAACATGGATCCTAGAGGCATGCCAAGGTTAATGACTCATCTGAAGAGCCCTTTAGTGAAGGAGCATAAATCTCCAAGGAACTATCCAATAGTGAGACTAGTTCACATTCTCAGAGGAAAATAAAGAGGAGGAAGCACTCCAAGGGCGGTGGCCCTGAAGAATTTAAGAAATCCAAGCCACCTACTTTTGATGAGAAAATAAAAAAGGGGGAAGAAGCAGAAGCTCAGATACTTGGTTTGAACAAGTACTTAAGAGTTCATGACTACTCTGAAAACTTGAAGGCCCGAATAACCATATTCAACTTGAATGGAAATGCCTCCATCTAGTGGGAGGACCTTAGAAATGTTAAGGGAATCTGTGAGAAGGAGTTGTCTTGGGGAAACTTTGAGAAATAATTCAATAAGAAGTACCTATCTGAAAGGTACCATGATGACAAAACTAAGTAGTTCTATGAATTCAAACTAGGACAACTCACCATAGATGAATACATCAACAAGTTTCTGGAGCTGTTGATATGTGTGCCCTATATAAAGAAAGAAAATATGAAGATGCAATGATTCCTTAGTGGGATGCTTCTATCCTTCTGGAATAGTATTGAGTTTGATAAACCTAAGACCTTGGAAGATGTTATTCAGAAGGCTAGGTACTTCTATGAACAATTCAACCACAAGACAAAATATCCCAAGGATTGGAAGATGAAAGGTAATTTGGGATTTAAGAAGAAGGGGGTTAAACCCTCAAAGTTTAAGAATTATGGGAAGAGTTATAAGATGGGTTTTCCCACTAAGAGTGTGAATCAACATAAATTTCCATCTCAGAGTGGAAATAAAACCTTTGGATCAGCCCCAAGAAGGATTGATAATACAAAGATAGAACCATTGAAATGTTGGGGATGTAGAGAAGAACATCTGCTAAGGGACTACCTGCACATGAAGCCAAACAATAGGAGAGTATACAACGTCTAGGAGGCTACCATAGTTGATGATATGGTCATAAGTATACCACAAATTAATGCAACTTTGGATAATAGACAAGCAAACCACCAAGCCTCAGTGGTGGAAATGGAAGGTATGATTACCAACCATCTTGTTTCTTTTCTAATTGACTTTGGTTCGAATTTAAGTTATATTTCCCCTCAAACTATTGAGAAATTTAAATTGCAGCAAGTGAAACATGCTAAACCAAGGCTGTTATAGTTGTCCACTGGAACAAAGAGGAAGGTGACAGAGGTCATTGCAGCATGCCAATTCATTATGAATGGGATGTCTACTCAAGCAACCCTGAACATACTTCCCTTAGGATCTTATGACATGTTTGATTGGCATGGACTGGTTGGATTCCCATAAGCCCAAGTAGGAATATTATAATAAAACATTAGAGTGTGAAGATGAGGAAGGGAAGAGAAGGACCATACAAGATATTCAAAATCCTATGCCAGTGAGACAAATATCAACCCTTCAAGTAAATAAGTATTTCAGGAAGGGATGTCCTTTGTATGCAATACAAGTACTGAACTCTGTTGAGGGCCATAAACCAAGCCTATAGGACCATCCTATATTGAGAGAACATAGAGATGTATTCCAAAAAGAGGTACCAGGTCTACTTGGAAGAAGAGACATTGAATTTTCAATAGAACTTGTACCTAGAGCGGTGCCAATGTCTAGAGCACCTTATAGGATGAGTACCCCAGAGCTAGTTGAGATCAAATTACAACTGAAGGAGATGTTGGACAAGGGTTATTTTTGGCCTAGTGTGTCTCCTTGGGGAGCACCAACCTTGTTTGTGAATAAGAAGTATGGAACAATCAGGTTGTGCATAGACTATAGACAACTCAACAAAATGACAATTAAGAATAAGTATTCCTTGCCTAGAATTGAAGACTTATTTGACCAATTAAAAGGTGCTATAATTTTCTCCAAGATTGACTTGAGGTCTAGATATGATTAGGTCTGGATTAAGGATGAAGACATCCACAAAACAACCTTTAGGACAAGGTATGGTCACTATGAATTTGTGGTGGTGCCATTTAGGCTTACCAATGCACTAGCCACCTTCATGTGCTTGATGAATAGTGTGCTCAACAAGTTTTTGGACAGATTTGTGTTAGTTTTTATTGAAGATATCCTAATCTATTCTAAGATTAGGGAAGAGAATGAAGAACACCTCAAGTTACCGATTCAAGTGATGAGAGAACACAAGCTCTATGAAAAGTTTAGTAAGTGCAAATTCTTCCAAAAACAAGTCCACTACTTAGGCTGTAATATTCCTAGGCCGAACCCAATTGTAATGTAAATGAAAATGTACTTAAGCTGGTGAGTTGTTTGATATAATTTTGTATGCACCTTTCATGGCATAGTGCGCACATGTATTGCGCGGTAAAGTGATAAAGTGAGCACATTCCAGGATATCGTGCACAACAACTTAAGAGCGCGCGATTTTGAGGCCAGGGAGCCTTTGTGTATATGAGGTGTTTTATATGCTGGTGAGCCAGTTACTATAAGCTAGGATGCTTATGTTTTGAATTAGGCTGGAGAGCCTAGATGTTAAAGGCCACTGCGCCTATTTTGTACATGTCTCATCATTAATATAAAATACATCTCCACACAGAGACCGATCACGATAAAAGAGTACGGGGGACTAAACTCCACTGGTTAGGTAAAGGGTGGGGGGCTAAAAGTTAAGGAAAAGGGGCTAAACTAGGGAGCTTAAGACAAAAAGGAATATTATATTAATATTTCTTAAAATAGAAAGTTTGGATAATTATTTTATCCTAAGTTCCAAAGTTGGGGACAAGTGGGCCAAAGTAGCTCCCAACATGAAAAGTGTCAAGTTGGGGACATGCATACATATTGTTGGGACTTAGTTCATTCATAGGGGATTCTTGCCATCATTGAGCATTGTTCGATGATCACTCACTCACTCCGTCAACTATCCTCGGTACCTTCCTGCCATTCTATCTGAACCGATATCTATAGCCATATCATTTGTGTAGCTGGTTAGCTTGGGAGTTGGACTGAAGAAGCGGGTCGTCAGGCCCATGGAATATTGAAGAGGTGGGTTTTTAGGCCCGTGAGCAATTTCTCTCTGGGTGAGAGAATTGTTGGGAATTTATTTCCTGAAGGTGCTAAACTACAACTGCAGGGCTCTGAGACTTCCTTTCTGACTTGTTGCTGAAGCCCAGAAAAGGGAGTGGGGTAGTCGAAGGCCTGTTGAGTAGAGAAGCGGCACACTTCCTGGGGTGGGACATGCATGTGGGGAATGAGGGATTGTAGGTTGTTAGTTGAGTGAGAACCTGCGACGGAGTCTTTCTTGTTGTTTATGAAGCATTAGCTTGGTTAGGAATCCCTTTACTCGGGTGGAGTTTAGTCCCAGCTCGGGGGTGACCCACTATTGAGAGTGATGAGCATTATGGTCTAAGGCTGGGAGGTTCGTGGAAGGTCTGCACACATGTGGTGATATTCTTACCAAGGTAAGTGTCAATTGTGTGATAAAATTACATGTTGCATGGTCATTTACGTGTTTTTTTTTATGGGTTTATCCGATGTGTGTTTATAGTTGTCTTTATATTTATGGGTATTCCTGTATATGCTGGATGTACGTGTTTACTGTTATTTCAGTGTGAATCCATGCATTTAAAGATGTATTTTTATGTTTTCATTATATATATATATTTCCGCAAGAGTTTTGTGTGTATATATTTTAATTGCATGCAGTTCGAAAAACATTTATGTGGCATAGCTCAATTGGATGTTGGGTATGTTACAGTATGTTCCGCAGAGAGAACAATAGAGTTCTCTCATGTATCGTGGCCTGACCTGGGTGGCCGGGGATGTTACAACATGGTATCAAAGCTTCAGTTTTCAACACTGAGCTTAGATGGGCTGAACAAGCTGAGTGGAAGAAAAATTTCACAGAGGATTAATTTCAAAGTGGCCAAATTTCAAGTTGCATAATGTCCATGGTAAAAAGTAACAATAGTGGTGCAGAATTGGGAAAAAGCCCCAATTTTTGTTGTTAAATTCATGGGGAAATCGGGAAATTCGGCCATGTGGTGAGATATTCTTGATTTAATACATGTTCTAGCAAATTCAGACCTCTAATTGGTCGAATTTGAAGTTACGGTGAATCCATGACAGTTCGAGCGAGTTTTATAATTAAAATTCTCAATTCGTAAATTGAGTTTGGGAGAAATTCATTCCAGAAATGTCAAACCGCAACGATTTGTTGTTGCAGAGGTTGAATTGGTGTTATCGGGGTGAGATTGAACAAATTTCATAGTTGCAAAATGTCTATGGTAGAAAATGGGGGAAAAGTTAGGAAAAATCCCCAATTTCTACAGCGAAATTAACGAGGAAATTGTTGTGCATAAAAATATATGTGCGCAGGTGGGCGCACTAAAAGTGCATGATGCACAGTGAAAAGCTTGTGATATGCAAAAATTGGGCACTGCACAGAAAAGTGTTGGTGTGCGCGTGTGCACACTAGATTTTGGTACCGTGCAGAAAAATGTTGGTATGCGGGTGTGCACGCTAAATTTAGCATTGAGCGGTGTGAATACACATAATAATGGTGTGTGTGGTGTGAGCAACATTGGCAGAGCGTAGAGGAGTTTGGTTGGTGCGCGCGCAATGTGGGTATACGTTGTTGCACGATGATTTAGTTAATGGTGCACACAGAGTATTGGTGCGCGGTGGGGACATACCAAACTTTGGCATGGTGTGACGCGTAGAGTGAAATGCACACAGAATATCAACACGTGATACAAAAATTGCACGCAATAGGTAATAGTGCAAGAACCAAAACTGTGCGGTGGATATTGGCATGTGACACAAAAATAGTGCGCTCAAGTTATTGGTGCGACAAAGAAGTGATGCATAATGGTTATAGGTGCGCGGAGCACAATTTACCTTGTGGTGTTGCTGCGCATGGTAAATATGGGTGTACAGGTTGAAATTTGTGCGTGAGAAGTCGTTTTGATGGTGAACAACAACAGAAAAAAATGATTTTCCGTGACGTTTTACACTGTTTGAACATCATCTTTTTGCAGTGCGTTTTTGAGGGCCTTAACAACATTTTTAGCTACTAAAAAACCACGAGAACAGAGTGTGCCAAGGATCACTTTGCATTTTTAGCTCAAATAAAAGAGCTCAGAGAGATCTTTCTAATGGTCTAAACCATTCGTCAAACGGAGCTTTTATGAGAAAGTTACAACACAAATAGTGGAGGGTAAATTTTAAGACCCATCTAACTTCCAAGAGCCATAAATTTCTGCTTCGGAATCAGATTGAGGCACAGGAGTAGTCAATGAAAAGATATTGAACCATAGAAGAAATTCCCATAGCTAAATTAAATTTCTGGTCATGTTAAACATGTTTAGTATGGCAAATAAGGTACATGTATCATTCCAGACCAAAAACACGAATTGGTCTAGAACTTCAACATGGTGTAACTAGCAGCGAAGAACCCAGAAAAAGGTGAAACTTGGACAGAGTGTCCATAATATGTATATGAAGAAACCCAATCAATATCCTACCAAAATTCCAATGGATTAGGTGCAAAAATGCATATTCACAACACAAAGTTGCGCTGAGTTGAAGAATGAATAGAAAAATTAATGGGCAATTTTCAAATAACCATAACTTTCTGCTCAAGACTCGGAATTGAGCATGGGAGCATGCTTTAGAAAGGTATTGGATAGTGGAATATAATTATCCACCCAAAAAATTGATCTGGGCACTGAATTTTTTTCATGAAATCAGAAGAAAGAATTCTGATATATTATTGAACCAGAATGGTTCATATTTTCATGAAATTATTGAAGCAGTTAGCCTAACAAAGTTTCGTTGGCTGCACATTTTGCAGAGTAAAAAAAACGTAGATCAGATCTGAGTCAACACAGATTCTAGAGTAATGGAAGAGGCNAAATTTGCAGAAGGATGTCCAAAGCCATAAAGATGATAATGAAAGGCTTATGAGAGCCAAGGAACAACGAGATGACTTCAACATGAAGTTAATGCAGAGCTTGAACATAATAGAAAAGAAATTGGATAAGGAGAGTGGCTCAAGAAAATCAGGAAGTCACAAGTCTCCCGATGAGAAAAGAAGAGCAAGGAGTGTTAGCAGACATCATCACCACTGCCCAATGTTATAACCCTAATTTTCATCAGACATGCTTACCTAGCATCAGGCTATCTTAGATTCCTTCTTTGCCAAAACAATGTTGAACAACTCTTCTTAAAAACCCCTTTTATAAAGGCCCATGCGCCCTGCTACATTACTGCACGCGTGTACACGCTAGCTGACCCAAGACAACCCGTCTGTACCTACAAAAGCACGAAGAAAGGAAAGTTGCTAACGAAAGACACAACTTTGGGTAAGTTAACTAAACCTTTCGGCCATGCATGGTCGAAAGGTTTAGTTAACTTACCCAAAGCTGTGTGTTTCGTCAGCAACTTTCCTTTCTTCGTGCTTTTGTAGGTACACACGGGCTGTCTTGGGTCAGCTAGAGTGCAGTAATGTAGCAGGGCACATGGGCCTTTATAAAAGGGGTTTTTAAGAAGAGTTGTTTAGCAGTGTTTTGGAAAAGAAGGAATTTGAGATGGCCTGATGCCAGGTAAGCATGTCTGGTGCAAATTAGGGTTATAACACCTAAGGAATTCCAACAAGAGATCACATAGCAACTCAAGTCTATCCCCTGTCAGTAGGCATAAGGGGTATGGGGTGGATCAACTGTGAGGAGAAATGAACAAAATCAAACCTCCTACATTTGATGGTGAGCACAAGAAGGATAAAGATGAAGAAAAATGGTTGCTGGGCATGATAAAGTATTTTCAATTGCATAATTATTCTTCTCATGCAGAAGGTAGAATTGCCATCTATCAACTCAAGGGAAAGGAATCAATGTGGTGGGATCATCTTGTGCAGGTGCAACACATTAAAGAGAAAAGTGTTACTTGGAGAGGATTCAAGAAGTATTTTGAGAAGAAATAATTGACTAAGAGATACTATGACAAGAAAATGAAAGAGTTCTTTGAACTCAAGCTTGGGAATATGACCATTGATGAATATGAAAGAAGGTTTTTAAAACTGCTGAAGTATGTCTCTTTCATCAAGGATGAGACAGTTAAAATCCAAAGGTATTTGAGTGGATTTACATCATTCATCAGTGACAAAATACAATATGATGATCCCAAGACATTGGAGGAGACCATAAGGTGAGCTAAATGCCTATATGATCAACAAAAATCAAGGCCAACTTTCCAAAAGGATTGGGAAGACAAAAATAAGTTCAAGATGGATCAGAGGAAGAAGGGAGCTAATCCACCATTCTTCAGAAATAATACTCAGGGAAAACCAACTTCTAGAGAACCCAGAATGATTGAGACAGGAGGTCAAAGGCCAAGGCAACCACCTATTCAATGCTAGGGTTGTAAAGGAGATCATATGTTCAGAGATTTCCCTCACAGAGGTGAAATAGTGAGAATTGTCCACAATGTACACCAAGATGAAACAATAAAGGACATGGGCAGAAATGTACCAAGGATCTATGCAGCCCTGGACAACAAGAAAGCAGAGTATCAGTCACATATGATTGAAGTGGAAGGTATGACCAATAACCAAACCATTTCTATTTTAATTGATTCAGGAGCTAGTCATAATTATATAGATCCTAAGATGGTGGAAAGTTTGCATTTTCCAAGAAGCAAGCATGGGAAATCTTGGTTGGTGCAGCTGGCTACCGGAGCCAAAAGAAAATTTAATGATATGGTTAAGTCATGCTTTATGGACATGAATGGACTGAACACAAGGGCAGATTTGAACATCTTGCCTTTAGGTTCTTATGACTGTCTAATTGGGATGGATTGGTTGGATCAACATCATGCTATCCTAGACCGTCATAACAAGGAATTCACTTGCTTAGATGAGGAAGGGAGCATAAGGAAAGTGCAGGGGATTCCCAGGGAAATAACCATCAGAGGAATTTCAGCATTGCAGCTGAAGAAATGTTACAGAAAAGGGTGCCAAATATTTGCAACCCATATGGAAGAGACACCTAAAGATAAGGTGCCAAATTTGGAAGATCATGCAGTCCTGGAAGAGTTTGAATATGTGTTCAAGGAGGTACCAGGACTACCTCCAAATAGAGACATTGATTTCTCTATAAATTTAGTGCCTGGAGCAACTCCAGTGTCAAAGACTCCATACATAATGAGTAGACTGGAATTAAAGGAGTTGCAAATGCAACTTGAAGAACTTATGAAGAAGGGGTATATATGCCCAAGTGTGTCACCTTGGGGTTCTCTAGTCGTGTTCGTGAAGAAGAAAGATGGGACATTAAGATTGTGCATTTATTTCAGACAGTTGAATAACATGATTGTAAAGAACAAGTGTCCTTTGCCAAGGATTGATGATCTCTTTGATCAATTGAAGGATGCAAAGATATTTTCAAAGATAGATCTCAGGTCAGGATACCATCAGGTAAGGATTAAAGAGGAATATATTAGCAAGACCACCTTTAGGACAAGGTATGGTCATTATGAGTTCATAGTGGTGCCATTTTGGCTGCCAAATGCACCAGCTGTTTTCATGTGTTTAATGAATGGTGTTTTCTGAGAATATTTAGACAAGTTGTCATTGTCTTTCTAGACAACATTCTTATATATTCTCAGTCAAAATAAGAGCATGAAAATCATTTGAGGATGGTGTTGCAAGTATTAAGGGAGAATCAATTGTATGCCAAATTGAGCAAGTGCTCATTTTATTAGAAGCAAATTCATTATCTGGGTCATATCATTTCAAAGGATGGGATAGCAATGGATCTTGATAAGATATAATCCATTAGAGAATGGTCAGTGCCAAAGAATGTGACATAGGTCATATCAGTCATGGGCCTTGTAGGCCACTATAGAAGATTTATTGAAGGATTTTCAAAGATTGCACACCCAATCACTTCCTTGCAAAGGAAGGTTGTGAAGTTTCAATGGACATTGGATTGTGAAAATAGTTTCCAACACTTGAAGCAATTATTAACATGTGCTCCAATATTAAGGATTGCAGACCCAAATGAAGACTTCATTGTATGCACAAATGCATGTAAAGAAGGACTTGGTGGAGTCCTCAGTCAAAATGGGTTTGTTATATGTTATGAATCAAGTAAGTTGAAGGAGCATGAAAGACACTATGCCACTCATGATTTGGAGTTGGAAGCCATAGTGCATGCCTTGAGGAAATGGAGACACTACCTCATGGGGAAAATGTTTGAACTGAAGAAAGACCATAATGGTTTGAAATATTTATTTGATCAACCAAATCTAAATGCTAGGCAAAGCAGATGGTTAGAATTTCTAAGTGAATATGACTTTGATATAAATCATATCAAGGGGAAAGAGAACAAAGTGGCTGATGCACTCAATAGAAGAGTGCATGAATTGCATGCTACAACCATTAGCATGTATCAATTAGATTTGAAAAATAGAATTTTAGAGGCTGCAAAATTAGATTTGCAATACAAGGAATTAGTGGAAAAATTACAACAAGGTAATTTGCAACAAAAAATTGAAGAATACAAGCTAGATAATGATGAAATTCTCATGTACAGGGGCATAATTTATGTACCAAATTCTCAGGAATTGAAAAAATCTGATATTGAGGGAAATGCATAATGTACCTTATGCTGGGCACCCAAGTTATCAAAAAACTATTGAAGCTATCAAATGCCAATATTACTGGCCAGGCATGAAGAAAGAAGTTGCTGATTTTATTGCCAAATGTTTGGAATATCAAAAGGTAAAGGCTAAGCATAGACACCCAACTAGTTTGCTACATCCATTACCCATTCTTGAGTGGAAATGGGAAGTTGTGGCAATGGATTTCATTACCAAACTGCCCAGAACAAACAAGCAACATGATTCTATCATGGTAGTGGTGGATAAGCTTACCAAAGCTTCCCATTTTATTCCAGTTAAGCTCACTCATAGGGCATCCAACATTGTTGATGTTTATATGAGAGAAATTGCTCTATTACATCACATACCCAAGACAATTGTGTCTGACAGAGATCCAAAATTTACCTCAAATTTTTGGAAAGGATTATTTAATGGGTTTAGAACAAATTTGAATTTTAGTACAACTTATCATCCAGAATCAGATGGAGAAACAGAGAGGGTGAATCAAGTGATTGAGGATATGTTGAGGATGTATGTGATGGATAAACCATCAAAATGAGAAGACTACCCACACTTGGTAGAGTTTGATTATAACAATGGGTACTAAGCATCTCTAAAGATGAGCCCATTCGAGGCACTTTATGGCAGAAAGTGCAACACACCAGTAAGCTAGGATAACCCAGCAGACATAGCAATGGTTGGGCCAGATTTGCTCAGGGAAATGGAGGAGAAAATGATAAAAATAAAACAAGATTTAAGGGATGCCCAAGAGAGGCAGAAAATATATGATGATAAGGGTAGAACTCACAAGGAATTTAAAGTGGGAGACCATGTATTCTTGAAAGTGAAGGCCAAAAGAAGTTCCTTGAAGTTGGGAAATCGTTCAAAGTTGGCAGCTCGCTCTTGTGGGTTGTTTGAAATCCTAGAGAGGATTGGTCCAATAGCTTATATGATTGCATTCTCCATCTATGTCTGTTCATAATGTATTCCATGTATAATTGCTCAAGAAATATATACCTGATGCTAATCATGTCATTGATTGGAATGTGATCCAGGTGGAGCAAGAAGGTGCTTTCCAAGTGCATCTGGTATGCATTATGGACCGAAAAATTAAAAATCTATGGAATTGAGCCATAGGGCTTGTAAAGGTCCAATGGACCTAGTACGGTCCTGAGGATGCTACTTGGGAGCATGAGGATGCAATGCGAGCAGAATACCCACATCTTTTTGAGGATTTTGAAATTTTGTTGTGTATGAGTACATAATGCACTGAGGACAATGCATAAATAAGGGGAGGGGATTGTAATATCCCTAGGCCTGTTATAACATGTAGTTGTCAAGGGTAGCAGGTTGTCCAAGTTCATGGCCTGCACAAGAAACGTCATAGCGCAACATTCAGAGTAGTCCATTTCGGGCTCGAAATGTAAGCAACATGCGAGATCAGCTTCAGTGCTGGACATTCTTGAGAATATCAGATAGGCGGTTCGCAGGAATCAGGGGTTCAAAATATTGTTAAAGTTGTTTGTCAAAGGTATGAAGTCCCGAAACCTGAAGTGAGCATGAGCCATTTGATCTTGAGGGGGACAGGTGTCAGTCGATCCAAGCATTCAGGGAAATGAGCTTCAAGAGTTTCGAAGTGAGAAGTGCATAAAACTTCCGAAGAGTCGAAGCCCGAACTCCTGAAGCAATCGTGGACCATTGATCTCAAAATTAGTAGGGAGCCATTGATGTTAGCGACAGTGCCTCCGAAAGTCCCAAAGGCCTGAAGCACCGAAGTTCCCAAAGTCTTGAAGGCCTGAAGCACCCGAAGTCCCGAAGACCCGAAACACCTGAAGCCCGAAGGCCCGAAGTAAGTCTCAATTGTCCAATTCAACTGGAAACACAGTGCAATATCTGGAGCTCTAGAAGAAAGTGAAGGGGAAAAAGAGATATTTGATTTTTGATTTTCCTGGAGCCCGGAGACCCAAAGGTATCTTAGCCGTTGATCCAGGAGCCATGCATAGCTAGATCCTTAGCTTTGGGTAAAAGTGCATGGAAGAGGATGAGGTTTGAGATTGGATTTTCCTAGAGTCTGGAGACCCAAAGGAGATCTTAGTCATCAGTTTAAGAGGATATGTGGAAGTTATCAGTATGGACATCTGGTGCACTCGTCGGTCGTGACACCTAGCACCTACTCGACAGTGACACATGGCACTCGGTCCAGGCAGCCGTGGGCATATCATTTGCTTATTTCTTAGTGACACGTGTCACTTCTCTTTCATGACACATCAGCATAACAACGACAGGTCATCCTCTGGGAGGTGTTATTGTTCAACGTCAAGAGTAGCGTCCCCCTCCCCCAGGGCACAGTTTGGCAGATTCTAAAGTTGGCGAGTGGTTAATCTTGGCAGTAGTGCTAAATATAGAAGGTGCACCCAGATCATAGACCATGTCTAGATCAATGACCATACTTCAATATGGGGATGCAACTTGCTCGATCAATAAAATTATTGAGCAATCCCGCAATTGAAACCATGGTAGGGCGAAAGTGCTATGTGGCGAAAGGTGGTGGATTGCAGGCCCAAAAGTGGTCTGAACCCATACCACTTTCGAGAAGCCCCACAATCACATGTTTATATAACATCCTATCCAAGAGCACCATGTATCCACCCCTTGAGCATGTAATCTCGTTGATTCCCCGAGAGAAGGAAGTTAATGAAAATAGAGCTGGTAGTTGAAACCTTGGCTCAATCCATAAATGGAAGGCATGGAAGGTCCAACCATGGGGACTGAACCATCATCCTGTGGTACCCTTGTGGGTAGATTTCCCTACAAAATCCATGCTGATGTGAGATCGCGTCTGACAGAGGGATACATGCATAGTCTGACAGAAGACTGCCCAGACACAATGCTTTAAATGTAGTGATCAGATCACACTCCTGGTAGTAGAGAATTGTTCTGAGTATAAATAAGTAGTTTTGATATTTTGTTAAGGTCGTCAACTGGTTGAGTAGAGCTCCCTATTTTGTAATGTTTTGATGCCAAAACTGTTCTCTGGTTATGTATCAAATTTGAGACTTTCATGTTAATAGAAGTCAACTTCTTTTCATCTCTCTGTAAAAACTGTGCTAAAACACTCGGGCATGGAGGATCCAGTCGAGGGTTGTTATGCTGTTGTAATGTAGGTTTGATTACAGTGGTATCGTGACCAGTTTTAGTCAACTCCCTTATTATCTTTTTCCCTCTTACACTGAATGGCTCGGGCATGGAGTATCTAGTCGAGTTGTTGTAGCTGCATGGTGATGTAGGTTTGATCATTGTGTTGTTGTGATTGTGTTGTTTAGACATATTTCAGTTTCTGAAGCTTGAACTCAAGAGTGATATCGAGTTTGAGTTTTTCTTCTCCAAGCTGCTTGAAAGCCGGATGCCCATAGCAGTCTTGTTCACCTTCCTCACTAAGTCTTCCCTTTGCTCACACTTAAACTCAACTCACTGACTGAAGTTAATGTGGCCCTCACTTCCCTGTGCATTTCTTGTCTAGTTCTGTGTTGAACATCATTCGTATATTGAGTTTTGTCCATTGACCTCCACTCATATAAAACCAACATCCACCAAAAACTCTGATGGGTATTAGGCTTATACTCCCTCAATCTGAGGGTGACTCTCAGTGCTAACAAGGATGAACCCAATTGTAATGTAAATGAAAATGTACTTAAGTTTGTGAGCTGTTTGATATCATTTTGTATGCACCTTTGATGGCATAGTGTGCACATATACTGCACAGTAAAGTGATAAAGTGAACACATTCCAAAATACCGTGCGCAACAACTTAAGAGCGCATGATTTTGAGTCCAGGGAGCCTTTGTGTATATGAGGTGTTTTATAAGTTGGTGAGCCAATTATTATAAGCTAGGATGCTTATGGTTTGAATTAGGATGGAGAGCCTAGATGTTAAAGGCCAGTGTGCCTATTTTGTACATGTCTCATCATTAATATAAAATACATCACTGCGCGTAGACCGACCATGATAAAAGAGTATGGGGGACTAAACTCCACTGGTAAGGTAAAGGGTGGGGGGGTAAAAGTTAAGGAAAAGGGGCTAAGCTATGAAGCTTAATCCAAAAAGGAATATTATATTAATATTTCTTAAAATATAAAGTATGGATAATTATTTTATCCTAAGTTCCAAAGTTGGTGACAAGTGGGCCAAAGTAGCTGCCAACATGAAACGTGTCAAGTTGGGGACATGCATACATATTGTTGGGACTTAGTTCATTCATAAGGGATTTTTGCCATCATTCCTGCCATCATTGAGCATTGTTCGATGATCACTCACTCACTCTGTCAGCTATCTTCAATACCTTCCTTTCATTCTATTTGAACCAGTATCCATAGCCATACCATTTGTGTAGCTGGTTAGCTTGGGAGATGGAATGAAGACGTGGGTTGTCAGGCCCGTGAGCAGTTTCTCTTTGGGTGAGAGAATTGCTAGGAATTGATTTCCTGAAGGTTCTAAACTACAGTTGCAGGTCTCCGAGACTTCCTGTTCGGCCTATTGCTGAAGCCAGGAAAGGGAGTGGGGCATCCGAAGGACTGTTGAGAAGAGAAGGGGCACACTTCCTGGGGTGGGACATGCATGTGGGGAATGAGGGACTGTAGGTTGTTAGTTGAGTGAGCACCTGTGACAGAGTCTTTCCTGTTGTCTATGAACCATTATCCTGGTTAGGAATCCCTTTACCCAGGTGGAGTTTAGTCCCAACTCGGGGGTGACCCAATGCTGAGAGTGATGAGCAGTGTGGTCTAAGGATGGGAGGTTCTTGGAAGGCCAACACGTAGTTGGTGATATTCTTACCAAGATAGGTGTCAATTGTGTGATAAAATTACATGCTGCATGGTCATTTATGTGTTTATTTTTATGGGTTTATCCTATGTGTGTTTATAGTTGTCTTTATATTTATGGGTATTCCTGTATATGTTGCATGTATGTGTTTACTATTATTTCAGTGTGAATCCATGCATTTAAAGATGTATTTGTATGTTTACGTTTTATATATATATTTCCGCAAGAGTTCTCTGTGTATATATTTTAATTGCATGCAGTTCGAATTTTTTTTGTGTGGCATAGCTCAGTTGGATGTTGGGTATGTTACAGTATGCTCCGCCGAGATAACAATAGCGTTCTCTCGTGTATCGTGGCCCGACCTGGGTGGCCAAGGATGTTACATAGGCCATGTCATCACTAAGGAAGGAGTGGCAGTTGATCATGAAATTATAAAATCCGTTATGGATTGGCTTACACCAAAATGTGTAACTAATATCAGGTCCTTTACGGTCCTAGTAGGGTACTATAGAAAGTTCATAAAGGGTTTTTCCAAGATTGTTTATCCAATCACTTCCCTTAAGAAAAAGGGATTCAAATTTGTTTATACAACCAAGTGTGAAGATAATTTTCAGCAGCTGAAACATTTATTAACCAATGCACCTTGCTGAAGATTGTAGACCCGGACAAGGATTTCCTTGTGTGCACATATGCCTACAAAGGACTCAGCGGAGTCCTCATGAAAGAAGGGCATGTAATCTTTTATGAATCCATGAAATTGAATAAACATGAAATGCATTATGTGACCCATGACTTAAAATTAGATGCCATAGTGCATGCTTTAAAAATGTGGAGACATTACCTCCTAGGCAGAAAATTTATGCTCATGACAAACCATAGTGGACTGAGGTATTTGCTTTACCAACACAAACTAGGTGCTAGACAAGGTAGATGGATGGATCTCCATAGTGAGTTTGACTTTGAAATAAAAAACATCAAAGGAAAATAATATAGATTGGTTGATGCCCTCAGTAGAAGCATGAAAGTGATTCACTTGGAAGCTATAAGCACATGAGAATCAGACATCAATACAAGAGTCAAGAGTACACAAGAAACATATGAATTTTCCAGAATTGTAAAGATGTATCTAGAACAAGAATGCATAGGATTGAAATATGATGGCTATCAATTGTTGAATGATGACTTGTTAACATAAAAAGGTCGGTTGTATATCCAAAATTGTGACGACTTGAAGAGGTTCATCATGGATGAACTACATAAAAGACCATACAATGGTCATCCCGATTATCAAAAAATGATCACAACCACTAAGAAACAGTTTTATTGGCCAGGAATGAAAAATGACATAGTTGGTTAATTAGCTAAATGTTTGGAATCCCAACAGGTTAAGGTGGAACACAAGCATCCAACAGGGCTGCTAAAACCCCTACCTATTATAGAGTGGAAATGATAAACCGTATCCATGAATTTCATCAGAGGATTACCTAAATCGGCCAAACAAAATGATGCCATTATGGTATTTGTGGACAAGTTGAGCAAGGTTTCTCACTTTATCCCCGTAAAGTCCACTTGCAAGGAAATCTATATTGACAATATTTTTATGAAATAAATATTTAGGCTACATGGGATGCCTAGAGAAATCATATCTCATAGAGATACAAAATTCACCTCATAATTTTGGAAATATCTATTTGTTGGTTTTGGACCTAAATTGTTATTTGGTACACCCTATCACCCTCAAATTGATGGGTAGAGAGAGAGGGTAAACCGAGTATTGGAAGACATGGTAAGGATGCATGTGGTGCATCATCCCAAGAAATGGGAAGAATACCTACCATTGGTAGAATTTTTCTACAAAAATGGCTATCAGGAATCCTTGAAAATGAGTCCTTTTGAGCCTCTCTATGGTAGACAATGCAATATTCCAATCAACTGGAACAACCTAGTGGACATATTTACACTTGTGCTAGACATGCTAAAGGAGTTGGAATATCAAGTAGCTCAATTAAAGAAAAATCTAAAAGTGGTCCAGGATAGATAGAAGAGATATACAGAAAACAAAATGACTTGTAAAGATCTCAAAGTAGGAGATCGTGTGTATCTCCAAATTAGAACCAGAAGAAGTTCCTTGAGGATGGGAACTTGTGCCAATATAGAACCTCGACTTTGTGGACCCTTTGAAATTTTGGATAGAGTGGGACTTGTAGCCTATAGACTAGCACTTCCTCCTACAGTGAAAGTGCATAATTTTTTCCATGTTTCATTATTGAATAAATATGTACATGATTCTAAGCATATAATTGATTAGTCCGTGGTCCAGGTGGAACCAGAGGAAGAATTCCCACCAGAGCCACAATGCATATTAGACAGGAAATAAATCCCGACACTCAGAAATATAACCATTGCATAGGTCAAGGTGCAGTGGAAACACTTTGGTCCAGATGAAGCTACCTAGGAACTAGAGGATGCCATGAAACAAACACACCCTTTTTTGTTCACTGTTGTATACATAATTTTTGCGGAAGATAGAAGACCGAGAGAGGTGTTCCTTTAAAGGGGAGGGCATTGAAACACCCCTATTTCCCCTAGTCTATAATTATAAATGTTATCATGACCAAAACTAGAGACATGCCCTGTTATGTGATGATTGAAAGACAATGGACCTTTGATAAATTATGTAATGTAAGTAATTGGTTATTAATGCAATAGGGATATGTGGAACTACTGCATAAGGGATGGCCTTCAAAAGTTATGTTGTCATGAGAGGAATGATGTAAGAGGGAAACTATTAATAGTTTAAATGACCCTGCCAGGTAGTACCCTGTCAATTTAAAGCAAAACAGACCCTGAATTGTTCTCATCCCCAGAGATTTGTTTACTAGTTAGGCTAGTAGTTGGGTAGTCTCCTCCGAGAATCAATGAAGGATGGGAAAAAGTCCCCACCGGAAAGCTTCTGACATGACCCATGAGGTCTTGGGGAAGAATACACGAAAAAGAAGGGGACAAAGGACAATAAGAAGAGGAGCGAAGATAGATAAACACACGATGGGGGAAATCCTGATTGCCGAAGAAAGGAGAAGAAACGACAGAGAAATTCTCTTGTACGAGGAAAAAGAGAAGTGCAAAAAATAATAGACATTCCCTGGAAAACTTGCTAAAAAATGAAATATCCTCTCATGGCATCGTACCCTGGCTCGGGGGTCGATGGCTATAGTGTTGATTAGTGCATCTTTTCCTATGGTTGGGTGGAGAGTGACACGCCCTTCAATAGTTGCCAAAATCTTCTAAATTTTAGATGAGTAACTTGTTTATCTTTCTGTGCATTGAATTGAATATGTATGTAGTTGAATTCTTTGCATGGTGAGTTTTTTGAGTTTACTGTGTGTTAAAACAATGATTTTCATAGCTAGAGTTAGAGGTTTGTCCAGAGTTTTCAAAGTCGTGACATGATATTGGGAAAATCAAGGCATTAGATGAGTCATAGGTTAGGGTGAATATCATGTCAAAAGGTATTATGGTTCATCATCACATTTCATGAGGTTAGATAAGGAACAACCATGACACTCCATGTCATTGGTATCGTTGCAAACTTCAAAAGCATACATGTTGTGCAAGTTCACTGCACAAAGGCTTTTGCTGCTTTCTTTTGTCACACATAGGATTTCACCGTGCAGACGATTTTTTCGCGCAGAGGATTTCACTGTGTAGAGGATTTTACCACGTAGGGGATTTTTTCACACATAGATTTTGTCGCGTAGAGGATTATGTCACACAAAGGATGTTGTGATGCAAAGGATTCTTCTACACAGAGAGTTTTGTCACACAAAGGATTTTGTCGCGTAAAGGACTTTGTCG
>JASDQU010750908.1:47118-63069 GCA_032191745.1 Picea mariana
TACTTGTTATGGTTTAAATATTGTTGGTTCAGAATTCATCCATGCTTGATTCTCTTCTCATAGTAATCTATCTTTTTGTATTTCATATAAAGTTACATTGGGAACTCATCCTATGCTAGATGCTCTGTGTGTGATGGGTTGTCCCTTTCTATTTTCTTCTGCCATCCAAAATATTGCCTATTGTTGAAGAATAACACTTACTTTACCTTTGTTCTCTGAGAGTACACCACCAGTAATTAGCCCAATATTTTAATTTCAGAATTTGACTCCATTACGCAATGGTACTTTCTCTCTTGCTTGTCCTACCATCTCTTTAAAAACAAAAACAAACTTGTCCTATTGCAGAATTTGACCTCTATGCATTTATTGATGAATCCTTTGAGTTATTAGAATTCATGAGACATCTGAGAGAGCCCTCTCTAGTTGTATAGGTCAGATACAATCTAAAGTTTGTTGAAACAATTACCTTAGGGTTTTCTTTGATACAACCCAAAGAAAGTTCTGAGTGATAACATTTTGGCGCCGTTGCCGGGGAAGATTGCTATTATTTTCCTCGGGAAGAATGACATTGTTTTAGTTCTAAGGTTTGAGAGCAGCAGACACTTAAGCACATATTGGTTGTATTTCTTCTCTGGCGACTCCACACATTAGAAAATTAGTTTGAAGGTGATTCCACTGGCATAATAACCCAGAGCTAAAGTTTTCATGGTGACTTCATTGTTCAAAGAGCTCGAGGTATGAATATTTTCTTGGCTTCATAATGGAAATCTTGGCTTTCGATCCAGGTACTTCATCAAACAAAACAACAAGGTTGGTGGAAGACCTTGTTTCTCTTTAAAATTTTAGAAGTTGGATTGATATGTCTCCTAAGCATTATTGGTGTGGAGATATTCGTTCTTCATTATTGTCTTATTTGGATTCCTTTCATATCTTTAGTCAAGAAGATAAGTTAGAATGTTTACAAAATCTTATTATGGAACTTGAGATAGAACAAGAAACATGAAGTATATCCCAAGGTTCATCTCATTTTAAATATTTTTCTGACCAACAACAAGAACAATATGAATTAAAGACAGATGAAGCACTATTAGCTCATTCAGAACAATATAAAAGAGGGTATGAGTCTGCAATGGCTCATTGTTACGAGCATTATGATCTTAGGCCCAAGGCTCGTAGTCCAAAGTTCATCCTTCCAATATAAAATGAATCTTCAGTCAGTAAACAATGCTCATGTCGAAATAAAGATTTTGTTCAAAAACTTTTTTATGACATAGACAATGTGAATAGTCAGGAAAAACCATTTAAAGATGATCTCATTGTTGGTCATAAAGAAGTGATAATTGTTTCTTCTCTCAAGGATCCTTTTGTAGCTCTGCTGAAATCTTCAATCAAAATGAGCTCTGTAATCTTTGAATATGAGGACAATATCAAATGGTGGAATGACTTGTCATATTTTAGTTTTGACTTTATGACTGGAGGAGTTGAAAGCAAGATGCAGTCAAGAAACCATTTGCTTGACTGGATTTATTGGAAGTATGAAATCACTTGATTTGACATTTGTTCTTAATAAAGTAGGGTAGGTAGGAGTGTGAATAAGCTTCGTACTACAAGCATTTCTTTCAACAATTTCCCGTTTTGATTTTCAGCATGAGTTTTCAATTTTCAGTTTGGAGCAGTAGTTTTGGCTTGGATTGTCATTGGGTTTCAGATGGATAAGGCACATAGTCTACTGTTCTTTTCTACCTCACATGGATGATAGCATCCCCATTGGAGCCAACTATTAGCACCATGATTTTCATATATAGAGTTGGAGGTTTGTCCAAAGTTTTCAAAGTCATGACATGATCTTGGGAAAATCAAGGCATTCCTAGATGAGTCATAGGTTAGGGTGAATATCATGTCAAAATGTATTATGGTTCATCATCACCTTTCATGAGGTTAGAGAAGGAACAATCATGAAATTCCATGTCATTGGTTTCATTGCAAACTTCAAAAGCATACTTGTTGTGCAAGTTTGCTGCACAAAGGCTTTTGCTGCTTTCATTTGTCGCATAGAGGATTTCACCGTGCAAAGGATTTTTCCACACAAAGGATTTCACCACACAAAGGATTTTTCTGTGCAAGGAATTTTTTCACACATAGATTTTGTCACGTAGAGGACTTTTCCGCGCAGTGGATTTTGTTGCGCAGAGGATGTTGTCATGGAAAGGATTTTGTTGCATAGAGAATTTTTTTGTGCATAGGATTTTGTCGTGCAGAGGACTTTTTCGCATAGGGGATTTTGTAATGAAAGGGATTTTTTCATGCAGAGGATGTTGTCACACATATTGTTTTTTCATGCAGAGGATTTTTCTGCGCACATGCTACAGGGCACGCTGCGTAAATGACTGGTTTATTAGTCAACTTCAAGATCACTTTCTCACCAACTGGAGAGGAATTTTGAAAATCCCTGAGAGGTTGTTTTCTAGGAAAAACCAAATAATAAATACCTCTCTCAGATATGCAAAAGGTTTCACAGATTGGGATATTCAAAGGAATCTTTGAGCCCTATTTTTCAGTTTTCATGATTTCCTGTTTGAGACGTGTTTTTGCGACACGTATTTCGGAAAACTGGAGATGAATTTCAAGAAACCAAGAGAGGTGTTTCTTTAGAATGAGCTTACCTACAACAGCCTCTCTCAGTTTTGAAAAATAGTTTTTTATTTGGGAGATAGTATGTCATATTTAACCTCTATTTTCTCAGTTTGTTGCACAATCCGTTGCACTTTTGTTGTAGGTTACTGTTGTGTAGCAGACTTGCTGTGCAAGGGTGACAGAGTGTCCAACAATGATCACGATGACTTATCAAAACCATATGGTTGAAGTTTGATCATGATCCATGATTGTAAAGAATATTTTGGTTACGATTATGATTTGGCAAAGTCAAGTTTTCTATTTTCAGTAAATCCTTTGAAGTTATTGTTCTCTTTCAAAGAAACTGGATCCATGATTCTAGGAGGTAGTAGTTCGACCCTAACAACCAAATGTGGCATTATTTTTCTATATAATTAGGTCATTTTGATGTAAACATGGGGGCATTTTCATCCAGAGAGGTTATTGGACTGTGTATCTTTTCCCCAAATATCTTTATGAGCTAAATGCAGAAGTATCGTGCTTTCATGAAGCAGAGATTCATTACAGTGTTGTTTTAAGTATGTCTTTTATTTGTAATGCTCATCTCCATAATTTTATGTTATTTCCAGTATTTGGCTGAGAGTAAATGTTTGGAATTCATCTATCTTCAATGCTCCATTCATACGGTAAATACTTGTTACGGTTTAAATATTGTTGGTTTAGAATTCATTCATGCTTGATGCTATGCTCATAGTAATCTATCTTTCTGTATTTCATCTAAATTTACATTGATAACTCATCCTATGCTAGATGATCTCATTGTGATGGGATGTCCCTTTCTCTTTTCTTCTGCCATCCAAAATATTCCCTATTGCTGAATAATAACAACTACTTTGCCTTTGTTCTCTGAGAGTACACCACCAGTCGTTAGCCCAATATTTTAATTTCAGAATTTGACTCCATTACCCAATGGTACTTTCTCTCTTTCTTGTCCTACCATCTCTTTAAAAACAAAAACAAACCTATCTCATTGCATAATTTGACCTCTGTTCATTTATTGATGAATCCTTTGAGTTATTACCAGTCATGAGACATCTGCGAGAGCCCTCTCTAGTTGTATAGGTCATACCAATTTAAAGTTGGTTGAAACAATTACCTTGGGGTTTTCTTTGATACATCCCAAAAAAATTTCCGAGTGCTAACACTGTGTATTCTTGGAAATAACCTCGAATTTGAATGAAATATATCTGCGTGAAAGTCTTGTGTCCTTGGTTACAAACAGTCTCTATCTTTGGTAAAATAGCTGCTAGTATTTTCCTGTGATAATATTGTGTAATGGGTAACTTTGGAATTGCACTAATTACATAGTCGTTTGAGTATGCGAATAATATAAATCTATGTTATATATTAACTTGAAAGACAAATCGACATCACTACTTATTGTATGTGATGTTGTGATTATGTGTGTGTGTGTGTGTGCACTTGTGTGTTGCAGTGTTTGGATCCCTGCAACAAAGGAACCTTGCAAAATAAGATGAAACAAAGGTACCCTAGGTAGGAAAAGTAATGCCTTGGACCAAGGTGAGAACTCTTGAAACTCATTAAGTCTTAAAAGGAATCAAGAAATANTTGTCTAAGTGTTGAACTAGACTGATAAGCCAGAGAAAACCCTTGTTTTGCCTCAAAGGATCATGGCCATTGATTTGGCGCTTCGGTTAAATATGGACCCTTGGTCAGGGTAGGGGCAGGATTAAATCTTGGCCATCGATCAAGTGAGATAATAGATCCTAGTCGTTCATCACAGGTTAATGCTCAGACTAATTCGTTGAGGTGAATTACGATGGAGGAGACTCCTACGACTGATCTAGATTGTTGATCCGAATAAAGGAAGATTTGAGTTGAGTTGTCAATTTTTGGTAAAGGATCAATAGTCACCTTGGTGAGTGATAAACCCTTGTTTTTCCTCAAAGAATCATGGTCATCGATTTGGCACGATGATCAAATCTATACCCTTGGTCGGTGTAAGGGAAGGATTAGATCTCAACCATCGATCTAAAGAGATGGCAGATCCTAGCCGTCCATCGATGGATACCGTTCATAGTAAGTTGTAGTCCCAGAGGAGATGCACTCTAGAGGAGGGACTCTGAGGGAATATTTGGAATATTGATCGACGCCAAAGTGATATTTTATCATAGCCATCAATTTGTCGTGGACACCTAACAAGTTCCTTCGTGAATGGAGATAAGGGGAACAATGTCACCCAACCAATGTTCTTGGGATATGTGCCAACACCTGAAATATCGAAATAGATACCCCACGATGACATGTAGACCCACCTCAACTCATGTGTCACGACATGGGTGGTGCCACGTGTTAAGTAAATATTGTGCCATGTGTCATAGAGTTTTATCCCTTTGATGCAAAGTTTCATGGAAATGTGTGTGCCACGTGTCGTGTCGGGTGGCAGGTACATGTGGAAAAAAATGCCTAGGTGGAAGGTACACAGTGGGCTCAGATGACAGGTGGTGAACAACATCAAATTTTGATGATGAAAGTTTCCTTGGAGGGCGAAGTAGAAACACTCCGACAAGAGAACTACGAGAGCCAATTTGGACCATAGTGTGTGACCAGTTGGGGAGTGATCTCATCTATCGAAAGGCACAGGAACCGTATGGGAAAGGATAAAGGAAGAATGATGTCACAATGCTAGTGTGTCCATAGAAGGCCACGTGACTACCTATGATTTCTTAGAGAAATATGAACATGGACCCTGTCAACATTAAACTCTCAGGACAAGTGGTGTGATCTTAGTCTTTAGAGCTAAGGGGTATGGGAAGATCCTTACTGTCCTTTAGAGCTAGCCTGTCAGAGTGCTTGAGTCACCATGGGTGAGTGACCTCTAATAGAGTGACTATGAAAGATGATCTAGGATTTCAGTTAGCGTAATGGCTAGACGTGATCTCAACCGTCGATCTTGGTAGGTCCCACAAGGTTCCATGGAATAAATAGAAGTGGGTCGGACATTAACTGCTATGCAAATGTATCTATCCATTGATTTGAAGAAACAAATTCCATGGCAGTGCCAGGTTGGATGACACATGTGGCAGTAGTCACATGGATTCCACGTGGAAATGAGGGAGATAAGATGATTAAGTACCCCGAAACTTTAAGGGGCCATAAATTTCGATCCAGAGCTCGGCTTGGAGTATGGTAACAATCATTGAAAATATCTTGACGAGAAAAATATAATGGTTCCCTAGAGAAGAGGTATTGAGATGATTGAGAAAAAGAAAAATTTTAATACCCCATCCCAAAAAAGGGTACTAAGGGGGTTGGGTGTGTTACACTTACATGACACGTTTCCTACCTCGTTTACCTATGAAGTTTTGGAGAATGTAGGAGGACATGAATCTTACTCGTTTACTGATGGATTGTTTAGGTGCCACCATATTAAGATTGTGCACGAGGATAGGCATAAGACAACATTTGTGACATAATGGGGATGTTATTAGTATACAATCATGCCTTTTGGAATGAAAAATGCGGAAAAAATATTTTCCCGATTTGTTGTCGCGGATTTTAAAGAATTTATTGATAAATTCCTAGAAGCATATTTGGATGATTGGATAGTGTTCAGTTTGTTGGAGAACCATATTGAAATTATGCGTTTGATGTTGGACAGATGTAGACAGTTCCATATTTCCTTGAACTTGAAGAAGTGAATTTTCTGTGTACCATTTGGTATTTTGTTGGGTCATGCAGTATGCAAACAAGGAATTTTGGTTGATCATGCGAAGATTGTTGTTATTATTTATATGCCACTACCTACTTTAGTGCGACAACTATGAGAAACATTGGGTCATACAGGGTGCTGCGAAATTTTTATTAGGGGATACGTGCATGTCACAACCCCGCTGGAAAATTTGTTGAAGGAGGTCAAATTCCAATGGAATGAGGAATGCCAACAAAGTTTGGATACCTTGAAGTAGTAACTGGTTACTATGCGAATTTCGGCATTACCCGATTGGAAGATGGAATTCCATGTCCATGTAGATGCATCATCTATAGCGTTAGGCACAGTTCTAGCTCAGCTAAGGGAAGGAGGTTTGGATCGTCCCATTTCATTTTCCAGCAGCGATTTGTCGACTACTAAACATAATTACACTACTACAGAGTGTGAAGGACTGACAATGGTGTATGCACTACAAAATTTTAGGTATTATCTATTCGGATCACACTTTAAGATGCACATGGATCATTCTGCACCGAGATATTTAGTTAAGCTAGTTTTTGGGGGGAAGATATGCATATAGATGTTATTATTTCAGGAGTATGATTTTAAAGTGATTGTGAAACCAGGAAAATTAAATACAGGACATGACCATTTGTCATGCATATTAATAGGGGAAGATGCAGGAAATGTGGATGATAATCTACTAGATGCGCACTTGTTCACAATACAGATGATCGATGATTACTTTTTAGATATTGTCAAGTTCTTGAGCACAGGAGTAGCCCCACCCGACTTTACAATTGCACATAAGAAACAATTAGTAGTAAAGGCAACAAATTATCAACTTATAGTAGGGAAATTGTATAAGTTAGGCGCAAATGGTATTCTTTGGCGATGTGTATTAGAGCACGAGAGGCCTATAATATTATCGAAGGCACATGAAGGAATTGCAGTACGCCACTATGTAGGGAAAGCGATGGATCATAAAATTTTGTGTGCCGGAATTTAGTGGCCCACCCTTCATAAGATCCTAAGGAGTTCTATCAGACTTGTGAATGCATGTCGGCAAGTTCAGAAGCCATCCAGAAGAGTAAAAATTCCTTTAATACTGCAAGTTACGTAGAAGGTTTTTGATAAATGGGTAGTTGATTTCATTGGACTAATCAAACCACCAAAAAAAAGGTGAGGAGAAAGATATATAATCAATGCAACATATTACTTGACTCGATGGGTTGAAGTAGAACCTGTCAAAGATTGCAGCTCGGAAAATGATGTGGTTTATATTTGAGAATGTTGTTACAAGGTTTGGATGTCCGAGAATACATATGAGTGATTAGGGCACCCATTTTTTGAATAAAATGATTGATGATTTGATAGAAGAATTTCATATTTATCACCAAAAAACACACCTTATCACCCTCAGGAAAACAAAACAATGGAAGAGTTTAAAAAGATCCTAGAGCATGTGCTAATGAAGATATGTAATGTAAATCAAGATGATTGGGACCTGAGGATTCCTGCAGTACTATGGGAATATCAGACCACATGTAAGAAGTTGACAGGACAAACACCATTCCGATTGGTATATGACTAGGAAGTAGTTATGCCCATGGAGTTCATTGTGTCGAGTCTACGCATTGTCGCACTGACAGAGCTAACAAATTTTGGCGTAGTAGAGAAAAGTCCATTAGAGCTAGTGGAACTGGAGGAAGACCGCTTCATAGCAATATTCCATCAACAGGTTTAGAAAGAATGTGAAAAGGAATGGCGTGGAAAACATATTAAACAAAAGAAGTTCTAGATGGGAGACCTATTTTTCTCTATAACAACAATTTTTTCGCAGCACCCTGGAAAGTTCCAAATGCACTAGTTGGGTCTGTATGTAATAATATTTGTGATAGAGGCAGGTGTTGTTTAGTTGGAGAAATTTAATGGGAAAATCATGGAAGGAATGGTCTACAGTAATCAAATGAAACTGTATAGGGATAACTGTCCTTCTGTGGACTAGCCTGAGTGTGTAGTACGTGTACTATAGTATCTGTATTATACTGAAAAAAAATTAAAAAAAAGGTTTGAAGAGACATGAGGATTGAAGTTCTGAATTAGGCACTGTTCAAAGTGTCAAATTAGTAGAAAAAGAGATGAACAAGAAAATGTCACGGAAATGAAGAAATAAAGAGGAAAGCACACATGAAGGATAATTGAATTGCGTGTAGGAGGGTGAACTGAATTGCGCTCAGAAATAATAATTGAATTGCACATAAAAAGATCTAGGATAAAGATCTGTGCAGATGATGGGAAGAGCATTAAAGAACAAACATGATGGTGAGACGACCAAAAAGAGTTGTCATAAATGAAAAATGACAACGAGATTTTGACAGGCTGGAAAATATAGACCACGATTTCGAAAAATACAAAATTAATGTAGAATCTGGACAGGAATTGAATGTGAACAAAATCATATTGGACAACGAATTTTGGTGCAAAGAGGAATGAAACAACTGGACAAAATCTATAAAAGCAGACAAGGAAAGATGAGAAAGGGTCATAGTTGTTTGACCATTTGAAGATAATAGAGAGTTAAGTGAGTTGCAGACAAAGAAGAATCATAGAAAGCCATGGCACCATCAAATGTAGGAGCATCCACATCACAGATGAAAAAACTGTGCACTAAGCATGCATCAATACCTATACATGAAGAAACCTTGAGAGTAGAGGCATCTGATCCATTAAACTTTCCAAGGGAATATGTGCCACCCAGGAAGCCAACCATAAAACCAATTAGATTTCCCAAGGAGCCAAAGTATGACCTCGTTGCACCAATGATTCCACCCAAGGTCAACATCCAGGGAGACATGTTATGCATAGTAGGAAGTTTGTGATTCTCAAACTGCGATCTTGCAGACCTGAAGAAATTCCTAGATTTATCACCACAAAACTATCTACACACAAGACTCATCCCAGACTCACTCGCAATCGCAGTTGAGATGTAGGAGTTGACAACACGACCGCAACGAACATGAATATTGAACCTGTTAGAGATCCCACACTTTGGAAGAAGCGCAAAAATTATCATCTGCATCAAATTACTATTGAGTTGAGTCCATGGAGGTTTCCTCTGGTTGGACATACTAGTGTTGATTGACACCCAACTTATCGAGTATATTACAGGATTGTCGTCAGAAGGGGAAGACCCACTACCTTTGTTCATGGATAAGACTCAAGAGAAAGAATTGGCAGAAAGGATGAAGGAAAAATACAACACACGAAAAGCAACACGTGGATTGGGAGTCGTGAGAATTAACAATGATACCATCAAATTTGCGATGTAGGTGTTGGATTGAAAGTTACTTAGGAAATGTCGCAGAGACTGAGTGCCAACAAGAGTAACAACAACAAAAAAAAAGTTCATAGCAGGAGTGTAGATGAACTGGACGACATTTTTGGTGAACTGATTTTTAACTGACTGCTAGGAAGCACATGATAAAGGTATTGAGTTCCACTATGCATGGTTATTAATTTTGATTACATTGGTTGCTTGGAGGGAGTTGGAAGAAACTTAGTTCCCAAAAGGTACGCAACAACTATGGCTGGCAGCAAGGTATGTTTCTTTGTGGCATACCATGCACAAGAATAGGCAAATGGAAAATTGAAGCATACAAAAAAGTCACATGATTTAAAGCATGGCCACGCCACATGTACATCCAAGAAAAAAGGGACCCATATCAACAATAGATGTTGACCAGCTACGGATTGACAGAACATGATGTCAGTATGATTGTAAACAACTCAGAAGTAGAGTGGAAAATCCTAGTGTCAGAAACAGTGCAGAAGGAGACACAACACCAAGAAAAGGATCAAGAAGAAGATTAGGAACACGAAGAACAAGGGAATGGTGCAGGTGACACTCAAGAAACAACACCACACACTGGAGAGAAGAGAAAAGAGAATCCTAAGAAGAGATTAACACATAAACACAAGAAGAGGAAAGCCTCGAAGGAAGTAGCTATCTGTGCCTTAATTGAAGATGACTTGGAGAAGATTTGAGATCAGGGGAACGAAGTTATTGAAGAAGCAATTTAGTGAGCTGCACAGAAACGAGAGGAAATGTACATGCTTGTGTAGGAGCAGATAACTACAATGCGCCAGATTTTGAAATCTACTAGGATAGCACTAGTACGATTGACATAAGAATAAAATATAGAAATCACAATAAATACAACAGATTCACAACCATCAACATCATCAACATAGTGCCAGATCATGAAGATATCAATAGGGGCAATAGAGTTCCCCACGACATAAATGTAGAAGCACGTGCAAGCATTAAGTCACATTGACTTAGTGTTGTCATAGTTACCATTTAACATGATACATAGCTCACAGACAAGTGTCACACACGAGATCTAGTTGTGCACAAAATCGAATTCTACAGAGTTGGTCAAAGTGATTGTATACAAGGAAGTACTACACATGAAGTATAACAAACTCATGCTAGAACAGGATGAGGCTGCACAGAGAACAACAAGGTTGCAACAGGTAGTGCAGGAGGTATACAACAACATCCCTAAGGTACCAATGGAAGTAGATACTCCCTTGGAAGATAAAGTTACAAAGTTAAGCGAAGCCATTCATGGATTCCATGCAAAGATAGTCGATTTGGAAGCTTGCACAATGCCGAGTACCCCACTAGAAGAAAGGGAGAAACGAGAGAAGATATCCATGATGACCATGGAGAGTATTAGGAGTTTAGATGAGGAATACAAAAGGTTATATGAAGAGAGTACACAAGTGTGGACTCAATTAGTGGAGGATGCAGAGTTACAATCAATAGAACAAAGGTTACAGACTATGCAGGAGAAGGCACATAAGTTCAAAGAAACAATAAGCACTTTGCCAATGATAGAACAAATGGTTGCAAGAGTTGAGAATAGATAGTTGTACCTCGATATAAATCAGATAAGAGTTGGACAAAAGACTCTTGTGTAGAAGCTTGAGTCACTGCAAGAGGAAGAATTTCGGGTGACAAAAGAACTTTTGGCTGCAAAAGGCATAGTAAAGCAACCAGTGTGATAAAACACAAAGAAACTGAAGACCCCCATTATCGCACAAAAAAAAAAGAGGATCTTTGTTCAAGAAGCACAGGAAAAGGAGAAGGTCACAACCATGAAAGAAAATTTTCAGAAGTTCATTGCGACATGTGAGGAAGTGCAACAAAAGCACTGAGTTGCTCGGGATGAGCCATAGGTGAGTTTTTGTTGGAGAAATTTCTATTTTTGGCACACTAGTTCAGTGGGAGTTAACTGACTAGTTCTATTTTAGACTTTCTAATCTTAGACCATCACTATTATGCATGCATTCCTAATTATAGGATGTCATTGCCTATATGAGTGAAAATCACTCACTCATTGATAAGATCATAATATGCATTGATTCTCATTCTTCATTGTGTATCTCTCTTCCTTTTCTTGATAAGCTTTGTTTGTGTATGCTTTAGCTAGATCTCCTGTGTATGTTTCCATGAAACACTGACATGGTATCAGAGCTATGCTTCTTGGAGCAAGCCAAAGAAACCAAACAATAAGAAAAATCATAGTTTCGGCGAGCTAAATCCGTGGTCGTACCTTTCAGCAGTTATTTCTCCAAAAGTATTAATGTTTTGAGAAAACGGCCTGCGGGGGAAGTAAATAGACCCATTTTGCAAGTGGGTTTTGAACCGTTTGGCAATATTCCTCACCATTTTCTCAGAAAGTAAGCCACAATATAACCTCCTGAAACTGATACGAATCCGTGGTCATACCTTTCAACAGTTATTTCTCCAAAAGTATTAATGTTTTGAGGAAACGATCCGCGAAGGAAGTAAATTGACCCATTTTGCAAGTGGGTTTTCAATCGTTTGGTGACATTCCTCACCGTTTGCTCAGAAAGTAAGTCGCAAGATAGCCTCTTGAAACTGATACGAATCCGTGGTCGTACTTTTCTATAGTGATTGCTCCCAAAATATTAAGTTTTCAAGGAAACGACTCACAAGAGAAGTAAATCGACCCATTCTGCAAGTGGGTTTTCAACTGTTTGGCGAGATTCCTCACTGTTTGCTCAGAAAGTAAGTCAGAAGATCATCTCCTGAAGCTAATACCCATTTTCACTTAAAGTGCTATTTCTGTTGTGATTTCTTAATTTTTCACTTGCAGATTGAGAGTAAATTTTTAGGGGTTCTTAGAAATAGTGGAAGAGATGGAAATGACAACTATTATACAGTCAAACTTGGTGGTAATCCTCACACCATACAATTATTTTGATTGGAATCCCAACTTAGAAGGAAAGGATTGTATAATTTGATGATGGCGACATAAAAATAACCAACATCAACGATTGAGAAGATGAGATGGGTGAACCGTAAGGATGAGGCCACAAGACTACTTCTTGAGTTAATCTCCACTGATTTATGGTTTCATGTTGCTGCATGCAAGACTCCAAATGAGATCTGGACCACCTTGGAAGGACTCTTTGGAAAGTAGGATGAGATGCAAGGTCATATGCTTGAGGTAGAGTTGAATACCTTAGACCCTAAAAGTTTTGATAATATACACAATTTCTTTACTAAATTTAAATGTTTGATTTGAGCTTGGGTGAATGTGGTATTGACAAGTCTACACAAGAGAAACAACTTATTCTAACAATCTTGGCCAAGCTAGGACTAGAATACACTGTATATGTCTCCAATTTCCATTATGACAGATGTCTTTTTGGAACAAATTGGAAAATACCTACGTTGGCTCAGTTCATTGAGTCTCTTACACAAGAGCAGACAAAATTCATACAGATGGGCCTCATGAAAGATCCCAAAGCACATGCACTCACCATGCATGATGGAAAAGGGTCATCCAAACAAAATGAAAAGGAGGGATATTCCAAACCCTTCAACGATTCTTTAGGTTCCAGAGACTCTTTAGATTCCAAGAAGAAGAAGGGAAAGCAATGCACTTACTACAATAAACCGAATCATGAAGAATCCACATGCATAAATAAACAAATCGATCTTATGGCACAGGCACTTCAACATAACAACCTTGGAAACTTCATTCCAGAGGGAGTCAAGAAGCGGAAGGAAGAAGATCTTGCTCCTAAGAAAGGTAATCATCATGCTATGGTTGCAATTAGTTCCTCATCTGATTCATGGATTATAGATTCTGGTGCATCCCATCATATGGCAATGAAAGAGGAAGTTTTCTCTTCTTTGAGTTCATGCTCAAGAATCCCTATTCTCATGGGGGATGATACTCCAGTAGCAGTAGCAGGAGAAGGGAGAGTGGAACTCCACAATGACAGTTTTGAGAATCTTCTACATGTTCCAAAGCTTTCTATGAATCTTCTCTCAGTTTATCAGATCACTCAGAAAGGTAAAAATGTTGAATTTACATCAGATTCAGTTTTAGTGATTGACATGCATGACAATTGCATCATTGCAATTGGTAGACAATGTTAAGGTCGTATAAATGCACTAAGTTTTCTGACGATGACTCCTCTATTCTACATACACATAAGGAGAGTACTTTGCATGCACCTCCAGTGCAACATGCATATACTCTTGTGCTTCCGTCTGTTTCAGACATAAGAGATGATTCCATACACTCAGATTTTGTACATGAAAATAAACAGGTAGTACAACCAGATAAGAAACCAACGTCGAAGCTTCAATAGATGCCCAAGAAGGAATATACCACACTTCAGGAAGTAGGCAACCTTGCAGGGAATCCATTGGATTCAAGGAGGACTCAATCTCATCATGAGGAGCCTTCTCATGTACTTTCAGCTTCAGAACCTGCGATGCCCATGCATTTTTATATAGTTAAATCTACTGATCTACATACCTACAATAAGAATGTGGGAAATCCATTATGGAAAGCAGCCATGCAAAGGGAGTATGACTCACTCCTAAAGAATCAGACTTCACATATGGTTCCACTTCCACCAGAAAGGAATACTTTCATGGGTAGATGGGTCTACAGGATCAAGAGGTACAAGGATAGACAGGTTGCCAAAGGACTTCATCAAATCCATAAAGATTTCTACATATTCACGAAGACTTTCAGTGAGCAGAAGTTTCAGACTTTGCGGGATCGTCTTGCAGTGAAGAACATAGTTTCCTAGCAGCTGCTAGGGAACAAAGTGATAGAGCGAAAGAGCGACAGAGAGATAGAGGGATATAGAGATAGCTAGTTAGTAGGCGATTAGGAGAATGGCAAGGGAATTTTGTATGAGACATAATGTATGAGCACAGTGCGCATATTTTGTAATGGATGAGCTAAATAAGATTATAAGAAGTCGACCATTGTGGATGTAGACCATCTTGGGTGAAACACATTAATCATGGTGTCTATGTGCTATGATGTTCTATTTATTGTGCACATATGATATATTTTATGTTATTATGAATATGTTGCATGTTATTATGTTTCTGTGCACATTATATAAGGAATCTTGAACAAATGCTCGGTATAATGGTCGCAAGAATTGCCAACCATCCCTTCATCACTGTAGAAATTTGGTTCCTGTAGTTCCCATATATACCTAAGGTGAAACTTCACCTTCTTGTGGGTGATGCCAAAAGGGTCGTTATCTGAGGGTTTTGTTGGTAATTTTGTTGGGTATGTGTTATGTTCTTTGCTTGTACGTGTGTGGGCACATCAGATTCGACAATTGCGTTTGACGATCCCAACTTGCTTCACTCTTTGTGTTATGTGCACTGGGCGCTTCTTAGGGGGGTCCTAGGGGGGGCCAAGTATGGCCCCCCTGGTTATGCGCAGCGCCTCGAAATTTTTCTTTTGGGCAGTTTTTTCTATTTTAGCGGATTTTGCTATTTTTAGCGGTTTTCTAAATTAATCCCAGATTAAGGGATTATGGTTTTGGTAGCTACAGAATACCTAAAACATTGTATATATTGTATGGTGAATGGTGAAATTAATAAAATAAAGAGTTGCAAGGTGTGGCACCAAGCAAGGTTGGTTTTCTCCTGGTTAAGGGTTTCCGATGTAAATCTTTGTGTACTATGTGTATGATCCATTGATTAATTTATGTTTTGCTTAAGAATCTATATGCATTTCTTTACTTCACAGGTTTAAAACTTGCATGTGGTATCAGAGCTCATTTTTGGCTTTAGTGGGACACCTTTGTTGTTGAGGGTTTGGCTCGGTCTTGATAGATCAAGTTAATCTCAGGTTTGTGATAAACCTGGGTTTAGTGGGAGCTTTTGCAGTGGAGATTCGAGTGTAGAAAGAGGAATGGAGAACTCTTCTAGAATCGAGATAGAGAAGTTCAACAGTAAAAACTTTGAGCTATGGAAGCTCAAGATGGAGGACCTTCTTGTAGACAAAGAACAATGGATCGTTGTGGATCTTGGTACACAACCTACTGGTACGCAACCTACTGGCACACAGTCGACTGGTACACAACCTACTAGTACAAAAACTACTAGTACACCACCTACTGGTATGTCGAAGGAAGATTGGGAGAAGTTGGACAGAAGAGAAAGGAGTACTATTCAACTCTACCTAGAAGATTCAGTGTTGTTGAATGTCTTGGGAGAATCTACAACCAATTAACTA
>JASDQU010750909.1:16421-29114 GCA_032191745.1 Picea mariana
ATTGATGATGAATACTATGTTGATGAGGTGGATGCAACTTCTCTCACAAAGGAGGGGTATTTTGACAATCATATTGTAGGTAGAGATATCATTCATCTAAAGAGCAACATCATTCCCAAGGGTCTGGTCCCATTAGAGAAACTCTTTGATAATAATGACGTATCAAGAAGTCCAAGGATTACAGTAAAAGAAGGGGATGTGGAAGATTGCAATATTGAGACTTCAAAGGATCCAAAGATCATTAAGCTGTCCAGAACACTCAGCCCTGGAGTCAAGGAGAAATATATCAAATTAATTAAAGAGTTCCCTGATGTTTTTTCCTGGAGCTATGATGATTTGAAAGTTTATGACACCAGTATAATTCAACATGTTATCCCAATCAAAGAATATCATAAACCATTAAAACATAAATTAAGAAGGATAAATCTTTTACTGCTTCCTTTGATTGAGAAAGAAGTAAAGAAACTATTTGAAGCCAAAATCATAGTATACCTGGGATTTTCTAAATGGGCGAAAAATCTGGTGCTAGTTAGAAAAAAGAGTGGAGAAATTAGGTTGTGTGTGGATTTTAGGAATCTGAACAAATTATCTCTAAAGGACAACTACCCACTGCCTAAGATGGATCATATTTTACATAAGGTGGTGGGTTCTCAAAAAATTTCGATGTTAGATGGCTTATCTGGATACAATCAGATTATGGTGCACCCTGACGATCAAGAAAATACGAGATTTACCACACCATGGGGAACATTCATGTATGCCAAGATGCCTTTTGGTCTTATGAATGTAGGGGAAACGTATCAAAGAGATATGGACATATCTTTTGCTGATGAAAAAGACAAATTCATTGTTATCTACCTTGATGACATCACTATGTATTCTGCCTCAGATGAGGAACACTTCAAGTATCTTAGAAGGGTGTTTCAAAAGTGTAGAAAGTTCGGAATCTCGTTGAATCCTAAAAAGTCAAATTTCACCATGGAAGAAGGAAAGATGTTGGATCACATTATTTCAAAAGAAGGGATAAAGGTAGATCCCAACGGAGTTGAGGGGATCTTAAAAATTGGTATACCCAGAAGTAAAAAGGAGGTACAATCTTTCTTGGGCAAAGTGAACTTTATGAGAAGGTTTATCCCTAATTTGGTCGAAATCATAAAGTATATTACCAACATGCTCAAGAAAGGGAATGAAATCAAGTGGACCCCTGATGCCAGAAAATCCTTTGAAGACATTAAAGTGGCATTAACCAAGGCTCCAGTACTAGGCAGCCCAAACTTTGAAAAGGACTTCATATTATTCTCTTTTGCCTCAGAGCACACAATTGTTGGTGTTTTACTGTAGAAAGATGAGCAGAATTTTGAGAATCCTATAACATATTACAACAAGACATTGAGGGATTCCCCTTTGAAATATGATATAATGGAGAAGCAAGCATATGCATTAGTCAAGGCCTTGAAATAATTCGTTTACATCTTGCATTCTCATACTACTGCTTATGTGCCCAGTAGCTCTGTGAAAGACATCTTAACCCAACCTGATCCTGAAGGAAAGAGGGGTAAATGGATAGCAGTGCTGTTAGAATATGACCTTGAGATCAAACCCACCAAGTTGATCATTGGACAGGGGCTTGCGAAGCTAATGTCACAGACCAATTGTGAACTCTTAGGAATAAATTTCATTGTAGACCTATCAGAAGGCATTGAAGAAGAAAGAACTCCTCAAATATCCCAAAAATTTCTTGATTCTATGTGGTATGCAGATATCATCTTTGTGTTGAAAAATTTGCAGGCTCCTCCTGAATTTAGTAAAACAAAGGCTAGATTCTTGAAACTGAAGGCAACAAAGTTTTGTATAGTAAATCAATATTTATATTGGAAATATCCAGGGGGATTTTATTGAGCTATTTGCTAGAAGAAGAAGCGGAAAATACCATAAGAGAATTTCATAAGGGTGACTGTGGGGGTCACCATTATTGGAAAACAACTGTGCATAAGATTTCGAGGGATAGGTTCTATTGGCCTAGTATTTTTTATGATGTCTATAAAGAGGTTTCAAAATGCCATGAATGTCATATTTTTGATGGGAGAGGAAAATTACAGCCTTTTCCTTTGAAACCCATCTCTATGGAATCTCATTTTAGACAGTGGGGCCTTGATTTTATAGGGGAAATCCATCCACAATCCTCAACCCAACACAAGTGGATTCTGACAAAAATAGATTATTTCACTAAATGGATTCAAACAGTTCCCACAAGGTAGGCAACAGATGTTGTTATCATCCAGTTTTTAGAAGACAAATTTTTGTCTAGGTTCGGATGACCAATAAAGATCATAACAGACAATGCAACAGCTTTCAAGTCCAAGAAAATAGAGAAATTTTGCAGTGATTACAATATCAGCCTTGGCCATTCTACATCATACTACCCTCAAGGAAATGGGTTGGCCGAGTCCTCTAATAAAAGCTTAGTCAAGATCATCAAGAAACTGTTGTAAGAAAATGAAAAAGGCATGGCACAAAAATCTCATCCATGCATTGTGGGTTGACAGGATCACCCCAAAGAGATCCATAGCCACATCCCATTTCCAGATCATTTATGGTACAAAGGAAATATTTCCTACTGCATTGGGATTTCCAGTGATGAAGTTGTTACAGGAGCAAGATGCAGAAAAAGATGCCACTCGAAGAAGAAAGGATGAACTAATCAGTATCCAACAGACCAGAGAAAAGGCTTTCAATAATGCTCAGTTGCGCCAAGACAATATCAAATAGGATTTCGATAGGTGTACCAAGGTAGATGACTTCAAACTGGGAGACTTATTATTAAAATGGGACACCGTAAATGAAGATAAGGGAAAGCACAGGAAGTTTGATCATATGTGGTTGGGACCGTTTGAAATTGCGGCATACCGTGGAAGTAATTCCTACATACTACAGGAGAGTAATGGAGACATCATTGGAGGAGGGCCTGTGAATGGAAGGTTCCTAAAGCATTATATTGTTTAAACATCATCACCCCTTCCATTCATTGTACATAATCATTTTTGTGTTTTATTTTCGCATGAAGAGGTTGGAATAAAAGCATCATAGTTGAAGCCCGAGGTGAAGGCCCTGAGCTATGATGGGTCAATTTTGAGTTTTTGAATAAAGGTTGGCATATTCAGATTGCACGAATAAATCACAGCCCAATGGGTGGGCACTTGGTCTACCGTTCTTTGCAACCTCACAGGGAGGATAACATCCCCAGTTGGAGCCTATGTTATCACCATAACAATTTTATTTTGATGGAATCCAAGTCTTGGAATTTGGTGAGGAGATACATCGGTATGGAGGCGTGATAGTTTGGAGGAAAGGGTCACATCTATTAGAGAAGGACTTAATATAGAGGAGGCRCGAGTTTGATGGGGCCTAGCGGGCCAAAGATATGAAAACATCCCAAATCGACAGTCACAAAGCATATTGGGTGGGGAACTTGCACGAAGTTTAACTGCTTGGGAGCGGGCTGATGGAAATACCATGGTTTTAGATTGTGAACACGTGGCACCACTAGAGCCATATCAGGGCGAAAAGCGGTCTACCCAAAACCGCTTTGCCTCGCCCCCGATGTCGAAAAGCACATATAAAAGGAGGGCCCTGGTCATTATTTTATGATATTTCAAATCATTTGAACGTTTGAAAATTGGCACAAATGCTCTGTTTGAACTGAAGCTCAACAGTGAACCACACTCATGCATTCTCCACTCATTCACAGGTATTTTTCATCATGGCCATGAATCCTGTCATTTTATCCATAACAGAGAAAGATCCCACCTCTAAATAAGAAGCCTTAATTGACAGGGACTCCGATATATTTGACACAGAAATAACCGTCTCACCCATTTCCGTATCCAGAGCCAATTTGTTAGATAATGTCAGGAAACAAATACCCTTCCTCAAAGCAGCCCAAGCCTCCATAACACCTTATGTCGTTGAAGTCGCATTCCCTTTCCCAGAGTTCATAAGATGGTGTGCAGAACAATACTAGCAGGAAGAAAAGGTCATTTTGAATAAGTTAGGGTCAGAGACCTTGTGCAAAGTAGATAGCTCGTCAATTCAACACGCCCTTGGTACACTGGAGTCTTCCCCCACAATGTCTGAGCCCTTCGAGGAAGAGAAACTAATTATAGTCTACAAAGAATGTCCCCTCGAGGTCAAAACCTTATTTTTGCAGAACATTGTTAAACATGAACATCATTCTGAGACTCTGTCGTTGCCTATGAATGTAAGTGTCATGGTTATTGAGGTCCAGTGAGCTTGTTCCATACTCAGCCAAATTTTAGGATTGGATAACGAAAAGTTTGTAGTAGAGGTCATGTTGGGTTTTCTGTTGACCTTTTTTCAGTCAGAGTCCAATTAGTCAGTTTGTATCAAGTTTGAAGAGTTCATCATTGATAATGTGCACAAACAACTAGTAAATTTCCAATCATTGAGACACTTCATGTATTACATGCACTTGCTAAGAATGTTACTGGAAACAAATAAGACAGAGTTCCCTAAAGCTGCATTCATCTCGACTGAATGCAAAAGAATCATAATGCTCATTTTTATATATAAGATCATGTTTAGAGTTTATAGCTTAATCTTCAGCACCGACCTGCCAAGGGTTTTGGAAGACATGAAAAGCTCTTTACAACCCAATCCAGATAAATGGGTAGGAGATTGGGTGTTGTTCATGCATTATGATGTAATTTGGGTATATGGTTATCAAGAGGGAGCTTACCTTTTACCTTTTTTCTTGACTCCTAGAGTTTTTTCCTTAGAGTTCATCAGGCAAAGAATCATCTCAAAAACATATCATTTTCTGAAAATGCACAAAGCATCTAACTTAAAGTTTCCTTTCATAATAAGACCCTTTGTGGTAAAGAATAGATCATGTTTTCCTCAGATCCAGGCCAAGCTCAGTGAATTTGGGTTTACACATTTACAAGGGAGGAAATATGATCCACACCAGTTCATATCTAAAATAATACTGATGAGCAAACAAGGCCCCTATGAGCATGAGCATGTTGAAGGATTTGATAAACTGGAAAATCTGAAAACCTATGCAGATATGGAATTCATTTTGCAGCCTGATCAGACACAACAAATAGAGTTAGCCCCGTAGTAGATCCAGACATAGAAATCTTCTCCAAGGTTTATTATTAAATCTCCCAAGATGAGTGTTTATAGCAAGAGGAGTAGTTCAGAGGCCCTGGACGCCAGTGGTCAACAAAATGTTCCCAAGAAAATGAAAATCACAGAGTCCCCACATATAGTAGACCTAGAGGAGGAAGAACCTAAATATAAAATGAAGATGGAGATGGTGGAGAGTAGAACCAAAAATGAAGAAGCTAATACATAGAGCATGCCATAGGGTGAAATCAGCTCAAGAGATTTCAACATCAAGAAACATGTCTTTAGTAAGGCACATGGAGCGGTCTACCAATCCAAAGAAGATTTAGCAAACCAATATTCCGTGAAATGAAATCTATCCATGAGTGAAATAAGAGATTTGTTACTTGAAGTAGAGAGGATCTCCCAACACAAGTCTTCCTTGTTCTTAGTCAAGGATGTATAAAGGAAGAAACTTAACATAGCGGTGGAAGTTGAGGATAAAGTGTATGAAATCAAGCTGCATTATGAAAATATCGGTGCCCCAGATAAGGTAAAATTCCACAGAAACGCCAGTGACATGCTATATTCAAACTACTTGAGTATGAGTTTGAGGGTTTCAAGACTGACAATTGACGCAGGAAAAAGCATCGAGCAGAGCCTGGTAGACCCAAGTCAAAAGATTGGAATCTAAAGGCCCTCAAGGAGTAAAATCTTCCTTAAATGAGAAAGACAAATTGATTCAAAGCATGAAAAAGAAGCTCAAGATGTCTGCCACAAAACATCCACAGACAACAGAGTTAGCTGCTCTAGAACAAGAAAAAGAGACATTTAGACAAGAAGCACTAAATTACAAAGCCAAAGTATTGCAGTTGGAAAAGGAAAAATAGAATTGGTCGCAATGACAGGTAGAAGTATCTAACATGGCTGCAACTGTACCTGGTACAGCAGGAGCTGATTCAAACACTGAAGATATCGTCCAAGCCATGTCCCAAGTAAGATCGAATATGAGATAAATCAAGAGCCTTAAGGGGATCATAGAAAAGATGCAACAAGAGATGAAAATGAAGGATGAAAAGATGGCCCAAGTCCAAAAGGAAAATCAAGATTTGCAAGAGAGGGTAAACAAGCTGAAGACGAGGTTGAGAGGTAAAGTACTTTTGTAGGGAGATAAACATGTAATTTGGGATTTTATTTCTACTGAAGCTGCTAAGTTCAGGGTGTACTTGAATTTTATAAATGACAAAGACAACATGGCTATCACTGCCCGAAGCAGGTGTATTGTTGTAAATGAGACACTGGCGAAAAATCCCTCAGAATGGGCCAAGAATGCTATAAATTTGCTAAATGTTGTTCCCACTGTTGAACTTCAGACCATTGGGGTCAAGGACAAAACTACACTGATCATTTGGGTTAGGAGGATCATTTCTAAGCACAACTAGTCAGTTCAAACCAAATCCATATAGATGGAGCAGAGTATACAAGAATTTAACGATACATTTGAACAATTGTTTATCAAGGGCCTCCCACCATTTTGGGATGGAAAAGGGAAATTATACAATCAAGAGGAATACAATTCTCTCCTCAACCAATGCAGAATGGATCATTCCAAATTTGAAGGCCAAGAGGAGAACCTGAAGGGACCAAGTTTGGTGGAATATTTGGACATAGACTTTGAGATTTCAAACCAGTTTAAGATAGTAAATATCAGGTTGTCGACTATGACTTATGCTCCTTGCATCGACTTGGAGATCCTGATTAAAGAAATGATGGATTACGAGATTCCTTCTGACTCATAGTGGAAGGAGATTGTGCGGCTAGGCAAGACAAAATGTAGTTTTCCAGGGACCAGCAAATAGCCTCTAGGTGTCACCAGATTGGCGAGTTCGACAGGATATCAGAGCAAGATAGATGGCAAGGAAAAAAAGTGAGTAGTCGAAGGAATCAACTGTTAGTTTATGAAACATTTTTTTTAATCATTGTAAATCGGCTCACATGCCGAGACTGTCAGTTGAAATTATTGTAGTTAGATTTAGAAGCTGAAACATTTCAGTTTCATCCATTGTACTCAAAATTGTATAAATGATAGAGGTTCTGAATGTATTAATGTTGGCAGAAGTGCAAGGGAACCTTTTTGTTGTTTCTGAACTCTATTGTAATTTTATGGAGTTGAATTGAATACATATGCAGAAGATTTTGAAGTCTCTATGAAAAGATTCTAATGGTGGTGATATGAGTTTTGTCTCCTTTCATTGTATGTATTTCCTATGTTCTTTATTTCCATTTACATTTTCTTATGTTTAAATAGAAGAGTTAAAGGCCCAGAATTCATCTTATGATGCTCTCGGATTAAGCAATTTAAAATGTGTGTGTTTCTTCTTAACTAATTCAGAATTCATTTAAGTAATGCTCTGATGCAGTTATTTGTTTTCTTCTTCCTCTTACACTCTGATTAAATCCAATTTGCAGCTCAGATTCATTGCCTCATTTAGCCTTTATCCTCTGGATAATTCTATCGGCCAGTCTTTGTTTTCATTCACTTTCAGAATCTCGACTCCATATCCCTGAGTGTCCCTCCCCTTCCTTGCCAACAAATTTATAAAAAAACCCCAAAACAATCTGAAATATAGCCATTTATTGCCAAAGAAATATCAAGTGACATGAGAGAGCCCTCTCTGAGTTGAGCAGGCTAGTGCCCAGCTCTAAAGTAGGTTGAAATAGTTACTTCTGTTGTTTGTCTATCATCCAAACAAAATTTACAGAGTGCTAACAGATGCAAGGTTCCATGCATGGAGTAAAGCAATATTCCATTCTTTACATGCTAGTAGGTGTAAGGCTTAATAGAATGTAATATCTATGCCAAATTTAAAGGAAAAGCATGGGGTTATTGGTAGTATTAGAAAAAGTGGAGCTAGAATGGTTCTTACAACAACAAATCCCTTGGGGTGAAAGGTAGATGGAAGGTTCCATGCATGGAATGAAGTAATATGCCATTATTTCCATGCTAGTAGGTGTAAGGCTTAATAAAATGTAATATATATGCCAAAAAATTTGAGTCTTCATGAAATCTAAACTCTATGCCAAAAACTTGAAGGCTTCATGGAATGCAGGTGCTTTTCTCATGATGGGTGTATGTATTATATTGGAAATATTTTTCTTGGTAGAACATGGGGACTTGGTTATTCTATATAATCATTCCTTATTGCGTGGGCTATATGAACTATTACACCTTATCTAAAATGTTTTCTTTCATAAATGAATGAGTAATTTATGTTTCAGGAATCACAATATAAAGTTAAGTTATTATTATTATAATTTTAATAATTCAAATATGAAATCATTTTATTTTGTATTGTTTTTATTTATATATTTTTAATATTTTGCTACACCACATCATCCATATCACATATCAATTCAATTAAGTTTCTTCAAGATCAAGTCAAGGAAAATGATATTTTTGAAGTTCTTGTTGTATGGTTACTAAGTAACCCTTTATTTCTTATGGAAATTGATAATGGGTAGCATGCCATACATGAAAGACATTCATGCAAGCAAAATCGAGTATGTGCATATCTTTGAATAACTAGAATACCAACTCTAAATTCCTCCATTCTAGAATAAATTAATGTAAGATATGTATGTTCTACACATTTATTCTCTATTACCATCTTCTCTGGCTAATTTCATTATTTATTTTTTAATATACAAAGGTTTGTTGGATATTCGATGAACCCTTAGAGGTTATTCATCTATCTGATGAACCCTCAGAGGTTCGTCGACTATCCAATGAACCCTCCGACCTCAGAGGTGTCGGATATTTGATGAACCCTCCGACAGACATATTCGTCAGAGGTATGGCACCTCCGTCGGATATATTGTTTGGTTGTCGAATATTTGATGTACATATTCATTAGATAACTGATGAAACATCTGACAGACATATTTTTCGTAGGTATGGCACCTCCATTGGATATACTATTTGTATGTTGGATATTCGACGTACATCTTCCTATGATATTCAATGCACATTTCGAAAAACCTACGTCAAATATCTTGTTTCTTTGTCGGATATTCAACGACAATATGTTCATCGGTTATTTGATGACAATATGTTCATCGATTATTCGATGACAATATGTTCATTGGTTATTTGACGGAAATATGTTTGTCGGATAGTCGACTGATTCACACCAACAAAATTGGTAACCACGTTTCGTCGGAGTGTCGATGGAATTGCGTCGATAAACCGACATAACATCGTCATATTTTAGTTCAGAAGAAGTAATTATGGGAAGAAGGAAGTACTAAAGAAGCCTTCATAACTTGGTATACAAACAAGGATACAAAGAAGATCAAAGTTCTTCCACTCAATATAGCTTAGGGAATATGGCTAGCTAGAAATCGAAGTTGTTTGAAGGACATGGTACTCTTCCCCTCAAATGCGCAATCCAGTCTCTAAATATACTAAATGCATATCCACAGTTTGAGGAAAAACAAAAAATAGAGGGGACACAAGAAGAAGTTGTCAACAAGGACATTACTTGGGCATACTTTGATGGTGCCTCTCTAGGGCATCCCCCTAAAGGAGGTTTGAGAGGAATCTTGTATCTCTCCTCAAATCATAGTATAGACTTTAAAGTTGGAATAAGTTAGGAAACTAACAATTACTGTGAACCGATGTCTCTCAAATTATCCCTACAGTTGGCTCAAGAATATGGTGTTACATAGTTACAAATTTTTGGGAATTTTCTATTGGTTATTCAATGGTTATGAAAGAAAGCATCACTTTGAAATTTCACTTTACATCCACTTTTTGATGACATAGAACTACATATGACATCCTTCTCACACATTTATTTGTCTCATATGAAAATATATATGAACATGGTAGCTGGTGGCCTTTAAAAAGAGGCAGTGGGGATGAAGCGTGGTACTCGAACAATTTCCATCTCTCAAGATGGGCATACAAATGATTTCTCTCATGAACCTTGGCTATAATTATTATACATATAATGGATATATTCTAGACTTTGATATTTGCAATGATGTTTTTTTGTATTTTAAAGTCATTAGTAGTCATATAATTTTGTTTATATAGCTCATAGGCTTGTGATAGTGGGAAAATTTCAAACCCTGCTATTGAATTATGTAATCTATGTCTTTTTAAGTCATTACTTTTTTTATTTAGCTTAATGATATGTAAGGCATGTATGCAAATATGTTTGCTCCATTAGGACACATACCACTTTTTTGAATGTCTTGAGACATATAACAATGTAATTTGTTTTTAATGAATACAATTAAGCATTATTTTCCTTGGAAAAAAATTGGAATGGAGAATGAGCACCATTTCTTCCATCTTGATTCATACCTTGACATACGAGGGGCTTGTATTCAACTTCATCAAAACCTTGTAGCTTCTTAACCTTCTCCTTATAGGATGGAATTTTAATTAGTTCCATGAGAGGGACTTCAATTTCATTTTTGTCAATTCATTAGTATTTTTGGCACTAACAAATGAGTCAATCTATGTACCTTCACTTGGATATAGGGGTTATCATTCATTTATTTAGTTTATTTGGGAAAAATTTAGATGTTGGAAGTGGAATTCCTTTATTTTGATTTCTTGTACTATAAAATGTTCCCCCTTTTCCACCCTTTTCTTCATTTTTTTGTGGTGAACGTTTGCTAGTTTCTTGGCCTCTTTGCAGATTTCTCCAAGAATATGTTTTCAGACTCTTTGTAATAGCTATAATTTCTCATGAAAGGGGTATTTCACCAAAAATGATATATAACTTATTGGTTTGATTACTTCAATTCTTTAGTTCAATAATAAATTTTCCAAGCATAGTTAAAAGTGTCATCTACAACATGATTATAATCATCATTACCAATATAATTAACATCATTGATGGAATTAGGATTACTTTCATCTTGATATCCTCAGTGGTAGTGATCATGGATTTGAACACTAGACATGTGTTTTTTCCATGAGGCTCATTATAAGGCTTGCACAAACACAAATATACATCCTCTACCCAATTTGTGGGCTCCAAAGGAACTTGAGGCTTTGGTTATTCTATTCTTGTACTTATGTCAAACCCAAAATTTATTCTAGGATATAAATTAGTCCTTGTTTGTATTTGGTTTTATTTCCCTCTTTCCAATCGAACCATTTGGTTTTCCATAGTTTAGACAGATGTAGTATTTTTTCCCATCTCCTCTATCACCTTCATCATAATTCTAGTACTAGATCATTATAATTCTTAGCCCTTGACTTCACTTCAACATTAGAGGTTGATGCCATGGATGAAACAAACAAATCTACTTTCCTTGAAGCTATAATATTTTCCTTAGCTTTCCCATTCATTTCTTGGACTTCTTTTAAGTTTTTTTAGGCTTTCTCTCTAAGGAAGAAACCAAAATTTCCCTCAAAACCATTGACATAATAAGTAAGAATAACATTACCTAAAGGTTTGATGTCCTTGGGAATATTTTTGAGTTTGTGAAACCTTTGGTTGAACTCCATTATTGTCCCATTCTCCTTTTTTTGTGCTTCATGAAGCTCTGTCAACAACATCCTACCATCTTTCTTGATTGTTGAATATACTAAGGAACCATTTTTCAAGTCATCCTAATCTTTAATGTTATCAACCATCCAAAATTGTATACCAGGTTCTAGCATCTTCTTCTAGTGATAACACAAATAATTTCTACACAACATCCAAATGTTCAACATCCAATTCATCAAGCTTGCTTCCAAAGGCCGCTACATGAGATTCTACTACAATAACTTTATTAACCTAAAATTTTGGATGCCATTTATGATACTTATTTGGTTGAGCATTAGGAGCATCCTGAAGAGTAATAATGTCCAAGGATTTGTACAAATATTATCTCCATGTAGACATGAAATTTAACATAGCTATATTACTTGAATCACAAAAGAAAAATCATCTTATCTCTTCAATAATTTCAAAATTTAATGTACTTGAAATTTGTGATACTTGGGTTGATGTGTTTTCCCTCTTCCTTTTATAATATCTTTACAGTTTAGTTAGAGGCGGAAACAAATTTAGCAAAAACCTTCTTGTAAGGTATTTCCCTCTAGAAATATTTCCAATAGAATCACCAAATGATATTTCTCATCAATAATCCTCAAGCATAGTCTTCAAATTCTAGGTAAGAGACTCGATGCCTCTGTCAATGATGGAAATTTGTTACCTTCTAAACCTTCACCTCATAAAATATTCAAGTCCAAAATGAATATGCACATTTAGGGTAAAATAGAGGTACTGCCCAGTATCGCCTCAATAATCACTTCCCACTCTTTAGGCTAGTTCTTTTCCGAAAAAAAAGGGGGAATTCCCTATTTAGGAATGCCATTTTGTCTTACAATCCCTGTAACAAATTCAAAATTTGGAAAAATTGAGGTTTGAAAGGTTTTCAATGTGTATTAGTGGTGATTTTTAGTAGACAAGTGCCTTGACCAATGGGTATGGAGTTAGAATCTATATGAAGTACTTATAGTTCAATTACAATGAAAATAACTCGACGAAATGACAC
>JASDQU010750910.1:8699-21496 GCA_032191745.1 Picea mariana
TTTACATGAAGGATATTGGTGCTTCAAATGTCATTTTGGGCATGGATATTAAAAGAGATCGGAAAAAGAGGAAACTCTAGTTAAATCAGAGAAAATATGTTGAGACAATATTGCAGAGGTTTAATATGCAAGAATGTAAACCGGTCAAGGTTCATATTCCTGTTGTGGTAAAGTTATTTGTGGATCAGTTTCCCAAGACACGAGAAGAGGAGGAGGACATGTATCATGTTCCATATGCGAGTGCAGTTGGTAGTTTGATGTATGCAATGGTATGTACTAGACTGAACATTGCACATGCAGCGGGAGTTTTGAGAAGGTATATGTCAAAACTAGGGAAGGAGCATTGGACAACAATAAAAAGGTTTTTCAGGTATTTGTGTGGCACTGCTAGCTATGGATTGTGCTACCAAGGAAGACCGGTATTGGACAGAGTGGTGGATATGCATGGATTTGTGGATGCAGACTAGGCTAGAGATCTATATCGTAGGAGATTTACAAGTGGGTATGTGTTTAACCTATTTGGAGGAGCAATAAGTTGGATGAGAAAAAGACAGGTTGTAGTGGCACTTTCAAATACAAAAGTTGAATACATGGAAGTCACTCATGCACGTAAGGAATCAATATGGTTACAAAGATTGTGTTTAGGTATTGGGTTGGTACAACAAGCTGTAAGGATAAATTGTGAAATTCAAAGTGCAATTTTTCTGGCGAAGAACCTGACTTATCATTCAAAGATAAAGAATATTTATATTCAATATCACTTTGTGAGAGACATGATTGAAGAAACTAAAGTATTGTTGATGAAGGTGGACACTTTGAATAATGTTGCAGATTCTTTAACAAAATATGTGAGCACTGAGAAGTTCTCTTTGTGTAGAGGATCCATGGGCATTGCTGCCCCAGATTGTTGACTATGTAACCTCGGGAAACATGTCACATATTTAGGTGGTTTTTTGGCACATGGTTTTTTGTCGATGGTTTTCTATTTGCGGTTAAGGAATTAGGGTTGTTGACTAATCCAGGTCATTGGGTCAGGGTTTTGGATGTGTATGTATCCTATATGTATATTGTATTGTAAACAATGTATCATGATGAATGAATAGAGAATCTATTGGTTTTCCTGGTTTGGGTTTCCACGGGAAAAATCTCTGTGTAATGTTTGTATTCTCCATTGTATCTTTTCTGTTCTTTTACTGAAAAGCTGTTTGCAGTAAATATTGTACAAGGTTAAAATTTACATATTTCAATCTCCACTACAACTTCTAAAAAGTTGACTATGCTTCCATTGATTCACTTTCTTTGGACATGCCTTCTAATTGCTTCAAAAGATTTCAAAGAACCTTCAATTGAATATAGGTTGGAGTATCTTGCATGCATTTCTATTCGAAATTTTACTTCTTTGTGTTTCAATTGATTTTCTATTTAATTGGTTGCTAAATGACATTTTGTATCTATTCCTTCAAAAAAAATATTTCTTGCCCATAAAGATGCATTGATTGCTAAATGATATTTGGTATTTCTTCCTTCAATTTTTTTTTTCTTGCCCATAAAACTGCCACAAGACTACATAATCTACTAGTGAGAAATCTTGACTAAAATGTCATTTTAGGCATATTGTTTACTTAAAGTTGAACTCAAACTTTTCATGTTTCAATGATTTCACTAACTTTATATTAAAATAGAAATTATCGCAATGATCATTTCAATAAAACTGATATTAAATGCATCTTATTCATTTCATGTACCTTTTTTATTTGTTCAGATATAATTCATGGATTTTGTTTAATAAATAATTCCATTCAAAAGTGTGAGGTCATCCTTTGTTAATTAATGAATACATAAAATTATGTTTTTGGAAGGCACTTTGGTTGAACAATAATTTAAAGACAATATCTCTTATCTAGAATCTATTCTCTCCTTATATTGAGATTATGTTTTCATGTGTCATATAGCAGCTTTAACTATGCTAGAAGAATGGGGTATTTTGGTCCCCATATAACAGCTTTAACTATGTAGTATATTTTCATGTGTCATATAACATCTTTAACTATGTAGTATTGTCCCATAGACATATTTTGTGTCATTTTTTAAATGTAATGGAAGGGGCAATGAATGCCAATGAAGAATGTAACATTTATGATTGTTTACCCATTAGAGTATCTTGTTTTTTAGGATTCAAGAGTATTTTGTTTTTTTTATAGGATTCGACAGAGACTTTTCACTCTAAAAGAGTCATAAGGAAAATGTGTATTCTGATTCTTCTTTCAAAATATAAAATATAATATTTTTTCATTCAAAAAATAGTTATGTTTTTGGATATGCACTTACCATCTTTTGGTCTTGGGCTAAGGTCTAAAAATGCTTTGGATTAGTTAGGATCTTGTCTTCCTTAGACATAAGGAAACATGTTAATGACTCAAGAATTAAAGGCATCTAGTAGGAGTTAAAGTCTTACCCTTACCATTTGCGGAGAATGAACTTATATTGTTGGGATATAAACCAAAATAAAGAGATTTCCCCAAAGAACTAACTATATTCCTAAGAAGAAGTTAAGAATATCTAACTAAATAACTTATAAAAGGAAAAAATAAGACTAACATGGGTCCTAACATTCAAAGTAGATCCCTCACGCAAATCCTTGCTTCAACATTCTGCTCCAAACCTTTCTCTGATAACCTTCACATCAAGGGGAAGAAATTTGCAAGGTAGGTAGTTACAAATAACTAAATTTCAACTATACTAATTGAAATCAAACACATTAGTATTCCAAATAATCAAATGCTTAGATATAACGATAGTAAATCAAAACACAAGAGTGGAATGGGAAAGAGAGCTCGTTTTTATGTTAATAACATGAAGTCAAGAAACAATATGAACTGTAACCACTACGACATTGCTCTGGAACCAAAATCTATGTTTCTCCACCCAAGCCAATGAAGACTATTTCACACCTCCTAATTCTTCACTCGACACAGGTCCAAGAAAGATAAGGAGTCTCTTTCTGACGGGATAAATGAGAAAATATGGATGGAAATAGGGGTTTCTAGAATTGAAGGGGATATCTTGTAGACACAGGAAAAGGGGCTTGCATACTCTAGAAAAAGTTTGAAAGCATAATGATGAACCAAAGCTTGATTCCTATCCTCTACCCCTTGGCATCAGTTTTTACTCCAAATAATTGGTTAGAGTAGTTATAGATGAGATATAGAGGGTTAGGAACCAGAGAAACTTGTAAACCTCGCCCGAAATTTAGCAATTTTATATTTTTTTCGCCAAAAAGATGTATACATGTGTTGCAAAAGAGAAACAAGCATATGAAAAGTTGTATACACACTCTGCATGAGCATAGGGAGTGTATGGCTTGAAAAATGTTTTTTTTTAAGTAATCTTGAGGAGGAACAAAGGGTAATTGTGATCTGTAAGTAGGAAATGGATTTAACAATTGGACCAACATGTGCATCTATGTTGTGAGTTGAAAAAAGATGTTATAATAGATGCCCTCTAATGTGAGAGGTCAGAAGAGAAATAGATGGCTGAAATACATTATGAAATCCAGGAGGGGAATGTGTAGTGAGCCCTGGCAAATTTCATTGAACATCGGTCTAAAACACAACCTAAAACAAAAAACAAGAGTACTCTCTTCTCTAGAAGGGCATAACCATGCTCAGTAGTGACAAAATCATGGCCACCAAATCAAGTACATTGTGGATCCTTTAGATATGTATATATGTATGTTAGGACCATACAATGTACCTTTTTGCTCACACTTTTTGCTACCTTTACACCCTTGTTTCACTCACATTTAAACTCATATTATCACTTTACCCTACCTTTCCAAAGGTATACAACGTCTCTTCTCTTTACTATATGTTTAATCTATTTTGCATATAATTTTACATTACTCTTGTACTTAACCATTGATCAGAAATGTATACGTGCTGAAACAGTTCGAACTGCAGATTAGCATTGAGGCCTGTTGCTAAAACAGTAAAGCTCGTAACCTCTGTGGATAAAACGATCTATGGACTACGATGTTGAAACAACAACTCACACAGAAGAAGTTGCTACACTCTCCGTGGTCTACGATGCTGAAACAAAAACTCACATAGAAGAAGCTGCTACACTCTCCGTGATCAACAATGCCGAAACAACAACTCAAACAGAAGAAGCTGTTACACAGTCCGTGGTCTAAGATGCTGAAACGACAACACAAAACTGTTACATTGACCATAGCAGCCGCACCTTGAGCTAGCATTAACCATCGCTGCTGCCTGAGACCAAGTTGTTGAAACAATCCGAACGCAGATCCCGTGGCTGAAATAGCCCTCGATTTGTGATGCTGAAACAGCATACAACAACAGTAACAAGAAGAAAAATAAAGAAGTTGTTACTCCAGCCGCAACAACAACACCACACTCAACACTTGTAATAGCATTCTGTTGCGGGAGACTAGGATATCCTATTCCAGTTTAGAAATTCGACCTGACTAAGAATAGGACTCAGATGTACACCTATAAATTGTTGATCAAATTGTATCAAAGGGATTCTCCTCTTTAAATAAGAGGAAATCATAATTAGAGAGGACCTTCTGTTTTTACTAAGAAATGATTCTACAGAGAAGGATGTGTTTCACTCCAGATTGTAATATGATACAGTTGACAGATGAATAAAAGACTGTTCTAAGCATTTCTCTCTAGTTCTTTTCGTTTAAGGGGAATCTTGTGAGAAGGGAGGGCCCACCTTCTTCACAAGATTCACCCATTAGATTTATAGTGTGTTAGTGTTATTTTTGTTCATGCCTTGATTAAATTCTGTTTTGCTGAAACACTACTTTATTGAACTCTGTTTTGCTGAAACACTACTTTACTGAACTCTGTTTTGTTGGAACTCTGCTTTACTGATTGTTACATTGTTTTCATATGATTCATGCTTGGGTAACTGTTAATCATTATAGTTAGCAATCCTGTTTGGTGAATTTGTGAAAGCTTGATAATCAGGGACAGGTGCTGAAGATTCCTGCTTGGGGAATAGGGTCATGTTCTCTGTTAGAGATAGTTAGCCTTCAGTGCATGTCAATTATTTCAATTAGTAACGAGTTTATGAAAGTGTGTTAATCAGAAATTGGTGTTGAAGATTCCTGCTTGGGGAATAGGGTCCTATTCTCTGTTAGAGATAGTTGGTCTTCAGTGTGTGTCAATCATTTCAATCAGCAATGAGTTCATAAAAGTGTGGTGATTAGAAACAGGTGTTGAAGATTCCTGCTTTAGTAATAGGGTCTTGTTCTATGGTTATAGAATAGTTGGTCTTTCCTTTTGCAGTGTCTTGAAGGATTTCTTTTCCAGTTTGTTATTTCTTTAATGTAATCCAGGATTCTTTGGACAATTATTTCTTTAAACATTGAACTCTGCAATAGGTAGATTGCTTTCCTGTAATTCAAGTTAGAACTTTAGTTTGTTCAAGGAAAAGTGTGATTAATATGTCTTTACTACAACTCTAGGTTGTTTTTGAGATTGAGCATATATAGTGCGTGGTTACCTTTGAAATAAACAAGACTTCCCTGGGTTGACAATTTATGTAGCACTTGATTGTTTAGTTAAATAAGCAATTATAGTGACCAACAATGTAGTGATCATTGCCATGAAAAAATGAGTACACGGTGGATCAATGTCAAAACAGATCATATCCACAAAGAGATACAAAGCGGATCTATGTCTCAGAATCAGAGGATATATTGAAAAAATAGATGTACAAACTAATCCTCCACAAGTACCAATGTCATAGAAAGGAAGTGGTACTATTAAATGCAACTCGAGCAATATCATAAAAGAGGTGATGTTACAAGAGACCTAAGGTATTCAAATTAAACTGTCGATGGTACGATTCTACAACATGAGAATAAATGTGTTGAAGTTGAACATAGTGAGACATTGTTTGATTACTTGTCATTGATGTATACCATTAACAAACTGTGACAACCCACAGATAATGATAATGGGCATCAAGGTACTTATTACATTTTATCAAGTGTGAATGAATGAGCTATCATATTACACTTGTAGAATCTATCAATCAAGGGACATTGATGTATTCCCACTGTCAATAGTGAGAGAACCTGCTATTGATTCTTTCAAGCCCCAAGGTACTAAAAGAATCTATATTTTGAAGGACTCGGATGAAAGATTGGATGGAGACACAACTGGGTACATGTCCCACATGCACCAGGAAGATACCCTCTAATAAAAGGACAATATTGAAAACCACTGATATAAGCAAGAAATTCCACCATGGAACCTAAGGTATTGTATGAATCCCAAACTGTGAATAAGGTCTTAATGTCGAACACAAGGGAAACTGCTTAGTCATCAACCAATGATGGATTGTCATCTATTGAGTGGAAGGTAACCTATCCATGATGAAAATATGCCTAGGATGATACTCTAGGTCAAAATCTCAAAGAAATATGGTGTAGTCGATAAGATTTGACCTGCCAACAATAAGTCAATTGGGACCTTTGTTATGATCCAACACCTTAAAAGATTTAAAACATCAATGAATTGCAGTCCACTTTGAGGGGGAAACCTCCTTTTACAATATATTCAATTTAGAATACAATTTGAGATGATATAAGATGATCCTAATACATTATAACACTAACCGACCTAAGGGGTTCAATTATGATGAAAGGATGCAATGAAGGGTTCTATCCGACCTACACATATAACACTATAAATGTAATAATTCAATATATAGGGCTTAATAAAGGGTTTTATACATAACATGGAGCGTTTTCTAGGTCTTAAGATTCTCCTCCCCTTCGAACAAGTGTCTTCCTAAACACTTGACTAAACACATGTGGTTCTACATGAAGAACTTATCTTCCCATGTTGCCTCTTCCACTATTAGGTTCTTCAATTTGACAAGGTACTCTTTAATTGTTCAATTTCTCAACTAATTAATTCTTGTTTCAAGGGTTGTTTTTTCCTCTAGTATGATTTTTCATTCTTCATTGATCACTGCTAAAATAGTTTGGACTGGGATCTTGTTGTTGATGACCTTCTTTAAGAAAGAAACATGGAATACTAGTTGTACACATGAAGATGGATGAAACTCCAATTTGTAAGCCATACTTCCACTTCTTTGTAAAACCTTATAGGTTCTACAATATTTGGGTGCTAATTTATTGTCCTTCTTTTGTTTCTTGAGTGACATATGTTTGTATGTTTTTAGCCTTAGAAATACCCAATCCCCCGCTTCAAATTCCCTTTCACTGTGATATTGATATGCTTGTTGTTTCATCCTATTTTGTGCCATAACCAAGTTGTCCTTAAATAGTTTGAGGACCTCTTGTTGGTTCCCTATGTGGTCCTTTGTGTTCCCTATCAAGGGTGATGTGATGGATGGAGGATGATATCCATAAAGTTCTAGAAATGGGGACATTTTTGATGAAGTGTGGAAGGATGTGTTGTACCACCATTCCGCCAAGGGAAACCCCTTGACTCATTGTTTATGTTTATTAGATGAAAATAAACGAAGATATCCTTCTAGACATTTATTCACAATCTCATTTTTCCCATTGGATTGAGGGTCGTAATATGAGTTGTGAGCCAATTGAGTACCCAAACAAGAAACTAATTCAGTCCAAAAATTTCTAAAAATTGGATATTTGTCACTTACAATAATCTTGGGGACTCCATATATCTTTTGAATTGTTTCCATGAATGTTGTGATTATTGTACTTGATTTAAAAGGATGAGAAACCGAGAAAAAATGGACATGCTTTGTTAGTCAATACACTATTACCATGATGACATTTTTTCCTTCATATTTGGGTAAACCTGTAATAAAATCCATGGAAAATTCTTCCCAAAATCGACTTGTTATAGCCAATGGTTGTAGGATACCTGGAGTCTTGATTTTCACTCACTTATTCTGTTGGCAGACCAAACATTCAGACACAAAATTTTGAACATCATTTTTAAGACCTTCATAGAAAAAATACTTCTTGATCCCACAGTATGTTTTTAAGAATCATGAATGCCCCCCTATAGGAGAGGTGTGCAATTCGAAAAGGACCTTATTTTTGAGTTGGGAATTCTTAGATAAGTATAGGCAATCATGATACCATAGAAAATCATTCTTCCATACAAAATTATCTATTGAACTGGGGTCCTCAGGTATTGTTTGAATGATCTTGCATACCTCTTGATCTTACTTTCATTATATCCTTGCTTCTTCCACCCAATCAGATTGCAAAATAGAAATAGTATGTAGTGAACCCTTTGCTTCTTCTTTTTTCCTTGAAAGGGAATCTGCCACAACATTATGTTTTCCTTTTTTGTAGATAATTTCAAAGTCATAACCCAACATCTCTGTAACCAATTTTTGTTTCTCTTTTGAAGATAATTGTTGCTCCAAGAATTACTTCAAACCACCATGATCTATTTTTACTTTGAAGTGTCTTCCTACTAGGTAAGGGTGCCATTTCTAAACTGCATGTAGTATGGACAACATTTATTTTTCATAAATGGGTTTGACTAAGTTTTATCCTTTAAGTTGGTTTCTTTCAAAGGCAAGGGGCCTTTCTTCTTACATCAAAATTTCACCAATTCCATGGCCTGAGGCATCACACTCCACAATAAATGTTTTGGCAAATTCAGTTGTGGCCAAGACGGGGGTTGTACACATAGCCTCAAGTTTTTCAAAAGATTTGGTTGCTTCTTTAGTCCAAGAAAATGCTTCCTTCTTTAATAATTTTGTTATAGGTGATACTATTTGACCATAGTTCCTGAAAAACTTTCGGTAATAGCTTGTCATTCCTAAGAATCCTCTAAGTTTCTTCAAGGTTTTGGAAATTCTCCATTACCTTATATCTTTAATTTTGTTAGGGTCCACTTTGTTGGAAATAATGAGAGGGGGGTTGAATCAGTATTACCTTTTTAAACAATTAGTAATTACTTTCTTATTTTAATTATCACAATAGATCATCAATGGGCTTGTATTTAAAAATCAATTATATAAATCAAGATTTACAAAGTTTATAAGGAATAATTTGTGATTGTGAAGGACACCAATCCTCTTTAGAGCACCAACTCTTGGAGACACAAATCCCCTTCTTCAGGGCACAAACCCTAGGAAGCACCAACTCCCTTGTTTTAGGGCACCAACCCTAGGAAGCACCAACTCCCTTGTTTTAGGGTACCAACCCTAAGAAGAACCAAATCCTTTGTTTTCAAACTTATCTTAGTAAAGGATACGAATCCTTCCTTTCTCCTCCCTTCCACCCTCACTACATAAGTATCTTCAGTTTTCCTTCTTGGACTTTGCTTCTTCTTTTGATCTTCTGATCTAGACTACAGAGACACTTTCTTCTCACCATTGTTTCTTGTTTATACAGTCTTCCAACTAGTGTGAATTTGAAGCATTGTGTCCCTTTGTTTGAACCATTGCACCTCTTCATTTAAATTAACAATAATAATGTTTGTCTTTTAATTCAGAATTAATATCTTCCTCTATTATTATTCATACATTATCGTGAAAGATTTTCAATTTCGTAAGAGGGATTTTCATAAATCGATCATAGGTATGGATCGATTTCTATTAACTCGATCCCATGCCTCTTTATTTCATTCTTATGCTTATGTTGCGTCCTGAATCTTCCAGTAGATCATATTTGAGATTTTACGAGCTCTGTGTATTGTTATGGTGTTCTTCTTGGGTTTCCTATAGGAAACATAGTTAATCCCTAGATGCTTTATCTTTCCTTTATGTTACCATGGGCTCAAAACCACAGGATTATACATTCCACACATTTTTCTTTTAATGCTTTCGCTTTTCCCCCTTATTCTCCTACATGAGACCGTATTCAAATTTTTGAGGGATTATTTAATTCTAGGCACTTTTTCACTCCTTGTTAGCTTCTTTACCTTATCACGCGACCTATGTTGAAACCAAATCCTTCGTTACTCCAACCTTTGCAATCTTCCAACTCCCCCAGAGTAAATTCTGCCAAAGTGCGTATACTCTATTCACTAGTAGATCAGACGTTTTTGACTTAATATATGGTTGAGTGGATGGTTCGCGCAAACTCAATAAGGTGTTTTTAATGACCATCTCATTGTGCACTTTTTTTATCTCAACCATGGATATTCATTCTCGACAGACGGTCAGATATTACTGCGGGGCTTCGGCACTCCGAGACTCTAGGTTACTAGAAACCTGAAGTAGTTCAATTCCTTCGAAGGTTTACCTAGCGAATAAGTCATAACACAACGATGATCACTTGTTGTCGGTTAACATTTCATGCTTACTCTATCCTTCCACTATGCTTGATCTAACGATCATGAGAGAACCTGGAGGATATTAGATTAACAATCAACATTAGTTCGCGACTTTGCCCTTTCACGCTTCAGGAAATTTTTCTAGTAAAAGAAGTTGAACATCCCTGGAGGCTATAATATTGAAGTGACATGTCTTTATCACATCACTCAAGATGAAGTGGACCCTAATTTTTTGTGCCACGTTGACCTTGACATTTGTCACCACCTGATTGGGCCACGTGTCCTTGCTGACATTATCCTTCTGACCTGGTCCTATTGTTGTGTCACATGAATTATTCTGATCTTCTTATTATATCGGACAGTTGGCGAGATTTCATGCTTATGGATTTGCACTTCGTGGCTTTAGGAAGTTTGACCCTTTTATATCAACCTTCAATCATCGCCGAAGTTCCTAATAGTTTTTTCCACCATTTAATCTTTCCTTGTCTTGATCCAACGACCTTTGTTTACTCCGGGACTTTGTTCCTTTGATCCCACTTATCTTATCCTTCCACTTTATGTTGATCAATGGTCGGCGGGATTTTCCAACTCTTCCTCTAATCCGACGGCCGATGAGAGTTCGTTACTTTGGGGCTTCGGCCTTCGGGTATTCCTACATTATTCAAACTTCTTTTCACTAGAGTGGTCATCATTGAAGTTGACTGCTTGATCCAACGGTTTAGAGATCACCTATAGGGATCTTATATCGACGGTCTACATGATTTCATTTTCTCCGTGACATTGAGATATTGCGGCTTACCCTGTCCCTCCACTAAACTCGGTCGGATGGTTGAGAATTCACAGGAAGTCCCTCCTTGATCTAATGCCTGGTGGGATTTTGTGACTTCGTGATCCTGCCTTGTCTCAAATTTTCATTGAAGTGGCAAAGTGGTGAAGTTCCGAAGTTATTTTTTTCGCTACTTGATCCAATGGTCCATATTGCTACTGCTTCAGATCTGACGGTTGATATTTAATTTTTCCCAACCTCTGACAATCCTGGATTTTCCTGAACTGAGAATGAATGGATCCTATAACATGATCCTTTACAAGGGATTATTATGTATAGGCTCTGGCTTCTGCATCATTTGATAGTCCAGGATTGTCCTAAGAACTACATCAACAGAGATGATTCTTCCTTGATTGTTTTGGATTTTACTATGGGGATTTCAATCCCGATAGAACTTCTGTAACGCGCTCTCCCTTTCGATATTTCCTTCATCCTTTACATGCTCTGATTCTTTGTGTGTATTCTTTGTAGAATATCCCTGCTATCTCTCCTAAGCTTTAGGAACATAGGATCATTTATTGATCCTATCGTGATCAATAATGTTCACGAATTACTTCTGCCCAAGGTAATCTTCTTCTACCCCAAGGTGATCTTCCTTTTTTTTTTCTAATTACTATACATGTTTGAATCATGTTTCCATCAATGGCAATGCACAATCAATAATTCCAACAATATCCCCCTTTGGAATTGAGGGCAACATATCTGTAAAAAAAATGAGTTTGTACCTTTGCTCCCCCTATCACTAATCTCATCTTTAAATTTGGGAATTAAATTTGTTTTACTTCTTTTTCTCCCCCTTTGGCATCAATGAAAAAAATGGATGTTTCATTTCTCCCTTTAGGGTGAAACTCCTCCTGAGGTGATGCTCACCCTGTCTATGAATCTCTCCCCTTTTGGACAAGGGATATTACTCTGAGGAAATGTTGGTGGCATGGCTTCCAACCATCTCTCTGCTTGGAATCATGATGCTACAACCAATCATGGGAATAAGAATAGATCCCCCTATGGGTATGTCTCCCTCTATCTTCTCTGCAAGATGAACAATATGCTACCACTACAATTTTCTTCCGCTTCAATATAATATTTCTCTACTGAAACATAGTTCAACTACTCAAGAATTATATGCTCTTCATATAATGATGCTTGGACCTATCCATGCATCTACCATCTAAACTCATGCCACACCATAAATCAAGTGTATTCTAGTCATACATATTACTCATGCATCAACCATGAAGAAAAATATATGTCAAGAATATGTTCCAAAAGTAAACCAAGCATATATCTGGATCATCAACAAGTGCCTCTATCAATGTACCAACAATGTGCTTTAAACAAGTATCATACCGGACATGATATGCCTCTATCATAAGATATATCAATGGATATCACATATGTACCAGCCACGTACCATGACAGATATGCCTCAGAAACCATATACATAACTTCACTGAGAGGATACATAACCAACATTGTTCCTTGGCAGATGAAGATCTGCAACAAACCATGTCAGATCCTGCAAAATAGAGTTAGACCAGCAAACCATGCTACTTTAAATGATGCTAGTTATCTATTCATTTGTAGCCCAAGAGCTTCATCATTCTTCTATGCTTCAATACTTATATGGGTATCAATAGGAACAATCTTAAATCTTCCCTAATTCCTCCCTTTCTTTTGCTTATATATATATATAT
>JASDQU010750910.1:21638-38083 GCA_032191745.1 Picea mariana
TGTTGAGGAGGAGTTTTAGTAGATCATCAAAATAGTGTTTGAAAATTTCCAAGATAATCATTGCTTAAATATTCTAATTGATCTCCTATTGAAAGTTCATCATCATCATTACTATCTTGTGCAAGAGAAGATTCTTTATCCTTTTCTTGAGAATTTTATTTTTTCATTTTCCAATTGTTGGATAATGAATAATTTATTTGTAGGACATTATCAAGTTATGCAATTGTGTCACATTTTTCTTTAGGAGTTTTCTTTTCTTGAGCTTGATCCACTTCATATGAGTAACTCTAATTTTCATATACCTTATCAGACATTTCACCCATCATTCGACTATTGTCAATTTAATCTATTGCAGGTGCAATATCTTTATCAATTTTCTTCCTTTGTACTTTAGCTTTTATTCTTCATATCTTCTTATAATTTTCCTTAATGTTGGAGATACTTGCCTTCATGGAATATTTTGGAAATCCACATTCACTAGCCTTATGACCATAATTATTTCATTTTTGGCATTCAATATTGAACTCTTGTAAGGGAGAGACTGAGTTATAATTTCTTCTTTCTACATTATTCTTATTGTTTTTATCTCTTTGAACATTTCTTGGATTGTACTTTGTACAATCTTTACAATGTACTGCTTTATGTCCAAAATTATTGCAAGAATAAAAATATCCAAGGAAAATATATTGATTTCTATTAGAGGGATTCTTTCTGATGATTCTATTCTTTTTGTCATCTTTTTCTTTAGTGGGGAGTGCAAATTTTTGTTTATTTGGCACAGTCTTCAATGATATTGTCCTTTCCTTATTTTATTCTCTTCTTATGGAGTTCTTAAGAGAATCTGCATAACTGATTAGTTGTTTGTCATTCTTCTATTCTATAGAGGGATCATATCCTAGTCTTGTCTTATCATCTGATGATATATGTCTTCTAGGAATGTTGTTCAGGATTTTTGAGTTGTTTTCAAACTTAGACTGGATGTCTTCTTTTTCTAGTTTCCCTTTTAGTTGAATTATTTCATCTTCCAATATCTTACATGTTTATTGTTTTTCATTGAGTTCCTTATTCAAGGTTTCTTCTTTTATTTTGGTTTCTTGGAGTTGGTTTTTTAACTCAATAATCAATTGTTCTAAATCACTAATGGTTTTGGAAACCGCTTTTTCTCTTGATTTTATAACTTCTTCAAATTTTAGAAGTTGTTCCCTTAGTAACTTGTTTTGATTTTTAGATTTTCTTAGTTCTTCAATTGGACGGGTAAATTGTTCCTCGAGGTTCACTTCTTCTTCATATTTCGAATGATTATCATATTGAGTTTTCATTCCCATAAATAGAATCTTTGGCTTCTCTTCTTCACTTTCTTCATATGATCTACTCACTTCTTGGGTAAATAAAATTATCTTCTTCTTGTAGAAATTGCTTTTATCTTTGGTTTTACTCTTCTTATGATCTTTGAAATTTCTTTCATCATCACTTTCTCTTTCTTAGGATAGGGAAATTTGTTAGCAAAGTGTCTGATTCTTCCACAGTTGAAACATTTGAAGGGTAACTTTCCTTTATATTTTCTATATCCTTTCTGGAGTTTCTTTATAAAGTTGGCCTATTCTACATCTGATATGTCTGGCTGATTTTCATTAGACATATACTCTTGATTATTCTTTTCTTGATAATATTTTAAGTTTTTTCTCCTTTTTATGTTTTTTCATGTCATTTCCTCATCTAATACGTTGTAAGAATTCCATGGAGCTCATCTACTGTTAGTTTTTCAAGGTTTGGTTTATCTTCAATTGTAGAAATCTTGGCATCATACCTCATAGGTAATGATCTTAATATATTTTGTATAATGTGTTTATATTTAATTTCTTCTCCAACTTATATGATTTATTTAACTACCCCATATACTCTATGAAGATATTTAACATTGTTCTTTTCTTCTTTCATTCTCAAATTTTCAAACTGAACTATGTAGGTTTGTAGTTTGGCTTCCTTGACTTTGCTATCTCCTTCATATATAACCTCCAATTTGTCCCATATCTCCTTAGCTGATTTACAATGCATTACCTTCACAAATATGGGATTTGTATATCCTCCTAGAATGGCATTGACTACTCTTGAGTTGTCATTACAAATCTTCCTTCTTGCAGTATTTGTGGGTGTAGTAGTTGGTGCAGTGTAACAATTTTCTACAGATTTCCAAACATCAAAACCAAGAGCTAATAGGTATCTTTTCATTCTTAGTTTCCAGAGAGAATAATCATCTCCTTTAAAAAATGGTTCTTTGTTGGAATACATTCCCTCTTGCTGATCCATTTCTTTTAGGATCTACCTTCTAGTGATTAGACTATGTTGAAGGCACTCGCTCTGATACCAATTGTTGAAAATACTTAGAGGAGGGGGTGAATAAGTATTACCTTTTTAAACAAATAGTAATTACTTTGTTATTTTATTGTCACAATAAATAATCAATGGACTTGTATTTAAAAATCAGTTATATAAATCAAGAATTACAAAGTTTATAAAGAATAATCTGTGATTATGAAGATTACCAATCCTCTTTAGAGCCCCAACTCTCAAAGACACAAATTCCCTTCTTCAGGGCACCAACCCTAGGAATTACCAACTCCCTTGTTTTCACACTTTTCTTAGTAAACGATATGAATCCTTCCTTTCTCCTCCCTTCCACCCTCACTACATAAGTATCTTCAGTTTTCCTTCTTGGACTCTACTTCTTCTTTTGATCTTCTGATATGGACGACAGAGACATTTTCTTCTCACCATAATTTTTTGTTTATATAGTCTTCTAGCTAGTGTGAATTTGAAGCATTGTGTCCCTTTGTGTGAACCATTGCACCTCTTCATTTAAATTAACAATAATAACATTTTTGTTTAAATTTATAATTAATATCTTCCTCTATTATTATTCATACATTATCGTGAAAGAGTTTCAATTTAGTAAGAGGGATTTTCATAAATCGATCATAGGTATGGATCGATTTCTTTTAACTCAATCCCATGCCTCTTTATTTCATTCTTATGCTTCTGTTGCATCCTCAGCTCTCCAATAGATAATATTTGAGCTTTTACTAGCTCTTTGTATTCTTATGGTGTTCTTCTTGGGTTTCCCACAGGAAACAGGGTGATCTGGATTTTATGAGAAGAACGAAATGAATACAAATTATTATTAAAAGATGATTAACACATAATAACAGAGATACATAAAAGCTAGTTTCTATTCAATAAGGAAATAAGCTGAAACTGTCAAATGTAGCGGAAAACAAACTTGCTGGAATGGTGGCGGCTTATCTCTTAGAAGAGATGTGATGGTTGCGCTCATTCACAAGAAAATAAGTACAATGAGGCTCTAAAGTCTCAGACTTTGACTCAATCAATAGTTTAACTGTGGCGATCCCTAAAACCGTTGTTTAGGGCCTCAAAACGACCCCGGAAGTCAGGGGCCCGAAAACTAGGAAAAACTACCAAACTAGAAAACTGTCGAAATGAACCAGTTGGAATAGGTGGGAGGCCATCGAAATCCATATGGATCAATCCTCCCCCCTTAGGAAGAAATGGTATCCATTGCGTTTAGTTCCCCCATCATATGAGGAAATTTCTGTTGTATTTGGCACCGGGTGAGCCACTTGCCTTGGTGCAAGAGTTGCCCTGCTTTGACAACTCGATAAAGATGGATCCTTTGTTGTAGAGTTCCCTTGACCTATGTTTCCACAATATGATCATGGGATGACTATTTCATGCAGTCAGTGTTGAGATCTGTTGGTTTCAATTATTCTGCTACCTCCGAGGTGTCCAATAATGGTGGGAAATATGGTCGAAGGAGAGCCACGTTGAACACTGGGTGTATGCTAAGGAAAGGAGGAATGTTGAGCTCAAAAGCAATGTTACCCACAACCTTGGTGATGTTGTAAGGTCCATAACGGAGTGGGTGAAGCTTTCTATGGGGCCATGTAAGGCATTTGTTCTGTAAGTGCAACCAAACTTTGTTGCCCGCCTGAAACTTTTGTGGCACCTGATGTTGATCATGGCGTTGCTTGTACTTGGCATTGGAATTTTGTAAAATATATTGAACCTGTTGGCGGATGTGTTGGATCCACTCAATGAACCGGGTGGCTTTGTCATATTAAGTTGGAGAAGGGGATGAGTAGGCCGAGGTGGCTAAGAGGGGTAGTGAAACATCCATGGGACCCAATGGTTGGAATCCCAACCAAAATTGAAAGGGGCTATGGCTGGTTGAGATATGTAGGGCTCGGCTATAGCTATGTTGAACATTGGGAAAACTCTCATCCCATGTGCGGGGGTGCTTGGAATTGTACATGTGTAGAATATGCACAATTATCTAATTGACGACCTCAGTTTGGCCATCTGTCTAGGGGTGGAAAGCAGTGGATTTGGTGAGCTTAGTGTCCATTAGTGACTAGAGGCTCAACCAAAATGTGTTGAGGAACTGACTTTCCTGATATGGGACAATGGTTTTTTGGATTCCAAAATGTACCCATACTCGTTCAAACAGGATTTTGGTAGTGGACTCTGCTGTGATGATCTCCTTACAGGCAGCCATAATCACCATCTTGCAAAAGCGATCAACAACCACAAAACATAGTCATTTCCCATTTTGGTGGATGGAAGTCCAAACATGTAGTCCATGTTGATTAAGGTTGTTTTTCATGGATGTCAACCCTTGAAGAAAGTCTGGTAGCAAATTCTGGTAGCACAAAGGTTTGGGTAATGGACCCAAGGTTGTTTCATGTATAATGGTATGAGTTTTAATATATTTGAAGGTAATAATATTCTATATGGATATTACATNCCATGAGAAGTTGGAGAACCCAGGTTTGGGTAATGGACCCAAGTTTGTTTGATGGATAATGGTATGAGTTTTGATATATTTTCAGGTAAGACTATTCTATATGGATAGTACATGTCATTCCATTTCTGGTGGTATGTGGAATGTCACATAACTCCTCACGGTTTGAGATTTATGGCCTTACGAAGTTGGAGGACCCTCATATGTCATCTAAAAGCCCCAAAAGGTCAAAGTAGTCAAAGTGGTTTAAGATATTTTAGAAGGTAAATAATAAAGTGACGTGATGAGTGTACTATAATTAAAAGTTAATACGAAATAAATTATTTAAACAATAAATTCAATGGAGAAATTAGAAGTGGGTTAACCCTAAAATAAGGAAAGTGGGCAAAGTGACCTAGAAGATGCTTCTAAGGAAGCTAATTGGAGAGTATAAATAAGAGGCAAGGCTCTCTCATTTTACATCACACTTGAGAATATTGAATATTTATAGGTGAATGAGATAATCAAAGGATATCTAAGCCTAATTTCATAGGGAAGGTGAATAAAAGAAGGCCGGAATTCAAGGGAGGATAAATTCTTCTGATGATGCTTTCTAAGGTATGTTACTTACAGGTCATCTCACCATTTTCACAATAAATTGTTTTCTAGAATGATTCAGACCATGAAATTGATAGGCCATTGAGGAAACATATCAAATTTTCTGTGGTAAAACTTTCAGCTTGTGGGTCGTTTTATTTTTGGAGTTACACTCTGTGGAAAATAACATTTGTGGCTAGTCCTGAAACTAGTCTAAAACAGGTGTTTCAGGTAAAAACGTCATAAATTCTTCATAACAGATCCAATTTTAGTAAGACCAATTTTTTTGGTTATATTAAATTCATTAGTATTCTTTGTAACATTTTTATATCCATTCAAAAAAAAAATCGTGCAGGGCACACTCTACAAGGTCTCTCTCTAAAATAACCCAGAATTTAGCAAGGTATGCCATTTTTTTTATAACTCATTTTCTGAGAGGTTCCAAGTAGTGACACCTGGAGGAATTGCATAAAACAAACTAAACAACATTGTGTACTATTTTCATATCTTTTTTCATTACCGGTACATAGTTATGATTATTTCACGTTAGGGTTGTTGACTAATCCCAAACTAGTCATGTGAGACTAAAGAAAAGTTTGATAAAAATACTAGTTTCTTGTTGTCAAAGTTAAGGAAGGTTTGCAGGTATGTGATCATATACACCGGGTCTATTACAAAGTTACAAATCATATTTGGATGATGAAATTTATGAGGGTTTTTGGTTAAGGTACATGTTGGGTACATGGTTGAGACAAGTAGTTGATGAGTTGTCACAAACATGAGGTGTATAGTTGATGATATTGGTACATATTGATGAGTCATCATTGATGAGTAGTTGACACATGATTGGTACATACTTGGTATATGGTTGGATGCACTTGTTTATGGTACAAGTTGATTACAGGTTGTTTGGTAGAGGTTGGTGCATGGTTAATGCACTTGTTTATGGTACATGTTGATTACAAGTTGAGGTACAGGTTGATGCATGGTTCAAGTTTATTGGTATAGGTTTAAAATAGTATATCTTGTTGGAAGATTGGTTGTTGTCATTGATGTCAACCCTAGTCATGGGTTTTGGACCACAAGATTGATGAAGTTATTTGGACATGAAGGAAAATGCACATGTAGATACAACACCCATGGATGGATAGTATACATCATGCTCTTTCCGGTGATATGTGGCATGTCACGTGGATCCTCATGGTTGAGGAGAAATGAATTTTTGAAGATGACAAAATGAATTGTACGTGTAGGCCCTGAAGATAATTAAAGAAAAGAATTACAAAATAAGAAAGTGTCAGGTCGGCCCTAATGTTAAAAGGAAGTGACATAAATGGTATAAATAAAAATAATTATACATTCATTTTATACAAGTCGAATTTCAGAGAGAAGAAGAAGTAAAAGAAGGCCGGATTTCAAGGGAGGATGAAGTCTTTTGGTGATGTGTTCTAAGGTATGTTATTTTCAGGTCATCTTACCATTTTTGCCATAACTTTATTTCTAGAACGATTCAGATGGTGAAATCGATATGGTAGTGAGAAGACATATCAAGGTACCTCTGGTAAAAATTTCAGATCTTTATTCGCTATAATTATGGAGATATACTCTATGGAATATAGGGTTTGTGACCAGTCCTGAAACTGGTCAAAAAACAGGTGTTCCGGGTAAAATAATCATAACTTTTTCATACAGACTCAAAATGCAGTGGGACCACTTCCATTGGAAATAATACGGACTGTAGTTTCTTGTGTGGGAGTTTCAAAATCAGATGTTAAATATTGAGCGTGGGGCATGCTGTACAAGTCAGGTCTTCTGAACAGACCAGAATTGAATAAAGTTTTATTATCTCTCATATATTCTTGGGTGGAAGGAAGGGGAAAGGATAGAGAGTCCAAATCTCTCTTGATATTGGAGGATTGTATCTTCCTCTTGGACGTTTATCCCTCCCTTTACATTTGGAAGCTGTAGCTACCTTTGGAAGTCATTACTTCCCTTGAACAAAAGCTATTGATTATTTCTCATATATTGTGCATGGTGTATTGTGGTGTATTGGTGTAAATATTATACTATTGTTCATTTCTCATTGGGTATAATTGAATGGTTTAAGTATAAGTTGAAAAAGGTTTTAAATTGTACTTGATACTGATTCACCCCCCTCTCAGTATCAACATATCTCACAGTGATAGTGTGATAGTGGTTCCATCATTCTACTTCTACTTCAGGGCAGTTGGACAGGGCAAGGACAGGTGGTTGTATCCAGAGAACATAGGGGGTTGTAGCCTCATTCTGGTTGTAGCCAAAGAATAGGGGAGTTGGAGCTTCCCTCAAGTTGTAGCCTAAGAAACAAGGGGTGGGAGCCTCCTTCCAGTTGCAGCTGGAAAACAAAGGAAGTTGGTGCTTTCAATGAATGTAATTCTTCAAGACATATAAGAAAAATCATTATGTGGTTTTCTCCCGCTTTGGGTTTCCACGTAAAACACTGGTGTACTGTGTATGTGTATGATTGTTCATTTGTTCATTTCTTATTTACTCTGTAGTCATTGGATGATAATGATACATTGATATAACACTTGGATTATATGGTTAAAAATGATTAAATTGCTTGAGTATTTATTCACCCCCCCTCTCAGTAATCCAACAATTGGTATCAAAGTAAGTTCCTTCAGAAATAAGTTTAACCACTGAAAGGTAGATCATGGAGACCAATAACTTGTATAAAAATGGAATACCACAGTTTAATGGACAAAAGTATGCATTTTGGAGCATAACAATGAAAACATATATACAAGCACAAGGATTTGAAATTTGGAAATCAATTGTAGATGGATACATAGCACCAACAGTTCCGCCAACAAATGACAAAGCAATGAAACTCGGTCAGAATAATTCCAAAGCCAAAAATGAACTTCTGAATGGTCTTAGTGAAACGGTATTCGCCAAAGTTGCACATTGTAAATACACTAAAGAGATTTGGGACAAACTTTAAAATATTTATGAAGGAGATTCAAAAGTCAAAGCAGGCTTCAAACTTACATAGGTCAGTTCGAACAAATTAAGATGAAGGAAGACGAGAATATTGCGGCTTACTTTTTACGAGTTGATGAAACAATAAATGCAATCATAGGATTGGGAGAAGAAATCAAAGAATCTGTAATTGTTCAAAAATTACTAAGACCTCTTCCTATGAGATTTGACCCTAAGATATCAACACTAGAAGAAAGATCAGATATAAACTCAATAAGCATGGATGAATTACATGGAATCTTCACAGCATATGAAATGAGAACTGAACAGGAAAATCCAGATATAAAATAAGAATCCTTCAAAGCATCCAAAAAGTAAAAGCAAAAGGGAAGGAAAAAACAAGAACATAGCAGCAATAGTGACATCTCAGAAGATGATGAAGAAGTGGCCAACTTTGTCAACAAACTGAACAAGGGAATCGATGGTAGGTATAGAGGTAAGCTTGCTCTAATTTTTTTTAATTGTGATGGTATTGTTCATTTTTATAACACATATCCTTATAAGAAAAAGAGATATGATGAAGGTTACTCAAAAAGAAAACAAGCATATAAAGGCAAAACAACCACAAAGAAATTTTTCAAGAAAAGCTTATGCACCAAAGAAGACATATCATCATTAGATGAAGATGAAGTCAGTGACAGTGAGATAGAAAGAGTTCTATTCATGGAAGTAGAAGACTCTGATAAAGAAGACTCCGAAGAATAATATGAAGAAGTCGAAGAAGAATATTAAGAAGTCAAAGAAGAAATTGAAGAGGCAGAAGTTTACTATCGAAAGGAATTAATGTGTGCCATAGAAGTTATCAGAAGAGAAAAGAAGAAAAACAATAAACTACAAGAAGAACTAGACAAGAAAGAAGACACTCAATAACTAGAACAAATGATCACAAATTTGAAGGTTCTTATAGAATAAGATAAAAGAATTGAAGAAACACTCAAAGAACAACTAGAAGAAAAAGACAAGATCATTGGAAATTTGGAAGCAGAGATTATCACATTAAGAAAGGATATTCAAAATAAAAATATGCAAAACAACTCAAAAGTTTTGGATGACATTATCAACAGTGAAAAATCTCATCATGACAAGTCCGGAATTGGATACAATCAGACAGAAAAAGGATCAAGCTCCAAAACAACAGAGCAAGAAACATATCCAAAAATATTTGCAGAAACAATCAAGGGAGATAGGAAGATCTACAAGGAAAATTACATGGATACTTCTTCACTGAGAAGATTCAGATTTTAGAATCAACAACCGATAGACAGGTCTCATGAAGAAGAAGAATTCATAAGAGTACCTCCTTTCAGAAGATCTTCAACTCCCAAGTATCAAACTATATTTTTTGGTTTATGTCATGCATGTAATAATTTTGGACATAAAGTTGTGAATTGCAGAGCTAACAGCAGAAACAAAAACAACTTTGAAATTCATACACAAAGGGGTTATCAAAGAAGGCCTAGTGAAACATAGAGAAGAAGTTACAACAGGTTTGAATCTTTGAGCACTGAAGTGGAATGTTACAAATGTAACAATTTTGGACACATGGACAAAGATTGCAAAATGATAGTCTCTCCTACAAAACCGCAACAAAATAACAACAGTCACAGACAGGAACCTTAGAAAAGGACATGGATAAGAAAGCAGGATCAATATAGCAACGAAGAATGCACAATCTCTCTACAAGATAACCAGAAGAAACTTGGTTGGTATGTTGACAGGGGGTGTTCAAAACACATGACAGGTGATAGAGATAGGTTTCTTACATTACGAAAGGAAAGAGATGGATCAGTATCCTTAGGAAAAGATGATTAATCCAAAATCATTGGAAAAGGCACAGTAAGAATTGGGAACAAGAATACAAAGGCAGAAAATGTTCTGCTAGTAGAAGATATGAAAAATAATCTTCTAAGTGTGATTCAAATGTGTGACCAAGGTCATAACGTTACTTTCAATTCACAAAAGTGCGAGATAAGAAAACAAGGTTCAAGAAAATTGATTTCTACAGCTGCGAGAACTTCAAGCAACATATATGTGTTAAGTGAAATTGGAAATGAAAAGTGTTGTCTAGGAAAGGAATATGAAAGTTGGATATGGCACAAAAGAATGGGTCACATTCATTTTGATAACCTTGTCAATTAAACAAAAGAGAAGTAGTCAGAGAAATGCCCCAGATCATGAAACCAACCAACACTTTATGCAAGCATTGTCAACAAGGAAATCAAACAAAGACCAGTTTCAAATCAAAGGAATATTCAAAGACAAGACCACTGGAAATTGTGCATACTGATCTAGTTGGACCAACTACATCAAAGGGCTTAAAATATGAGAAATATTTTATGTTATTATTTGATGATTATACAAGAACGATCGCAGTTTGCTTTCTCAAGAATAAGTCAGAAGCTTTTGAAAACTTCCAGATCTACAAGGAAATAGTTGAAAATGAAATGGATTCAAAAATCAAATTCTTGAGATCTGATAATGGAGGAGAGTTCACTTCAAAGGAATTTATTTACTACTGCAGCAGTCATGGAANCTCAATAGAATGGAGTTGTTGAAAGAAAGAATAGGATAGTACAGGAAATGGCTCGAACAATGCTAATGGATTCCAAATTGACATATATGTTTTAGACACAGGCAGTGCATACAATAGTTCACATTAAAAACAGAGTAATTCTCAGAAACAACACTGACAAAACTCCTTATGAGTTATGGAAAGGAAGACCAATGAATGTAAGCACTTCAGATTTTTTGGAAGCAAATGCTACATCAAAAGAGAATATGGCAGAATGGGAAAGTTTGACTCTTGTGTGGACAAAGGAGTACTTCTTGGTTACTCAAGTACAAGAAAAGCATACAAGTGTTACAACCTGAGATTGAACAAAGTGGTGGAAATCATCAACATAACAATTGATCAAACATGTAGACAAGAATTAAAGGAATAAGAAAATGAATCAATGGAACAACTTTCCGAAGAAGAAACAAAATATGAAAAAGAAGGGGAATATGAAGAGGATCCGATAGAAACAGAAGAGCAAGTTCAACAAGTAACTCCAAAAACACCTAGCAGACGAGTACAGAATAATCATCCTTCAGATCAGATTATCAGAAACAAAGACGTGGGAGTTGAGGCTAGAACAAGAATCTGTTCACTAGAACAAACTCACCTAGAACTCACATCTACGATTGAACCAACCTATTTTGAAGAGGCCAGCAAGGATGAATAATTGGATCAAATATAGAAAAATGACACCTGGGAATTGGTTCCAAGACCAAAGGATAAGAATGTGATCGACACAAAGTGGTTATAAATGAATAAATTGAATGAATATGGATAGGTTACAAGGAACAAAGCTAGATTGGTATGTAAAGGATATGCACAGGTTTAAGGAATCAACTTTGAAGAGACATTTTCCCCAGTTGCCAGAATGGAAGCAATCTGATTTCTTTTATCTTATGCATGCTCCAAAAATATTAAAGTGTATCAGATGGACGTAAAATCAGATTTTATGAATGGGGAACTTGAAGAAGAAGTCTACATTGAACAACTAGAAGGATTTCAGTTGTCAGAGAACGTGGATTATGTGTGTAAATTAAAGAAGGCCTTGTATGGTCTAAAACAGACTCTTAGAGCATGGTACTCTAGACTGGATAAATATCTACAACATGCACGGTTCAAAAAAGGAAGTGCAGACAACAACCTCTACATCAAGGTAAGTCAATATAGTATTTTATTAATTGAAGTTTATGTTGATAATATTATTTTTGGTACTGATGATGACAAGTTAAGCCAAAAATTTGCAAAGGATATGCAGAATGAATTTGAAATGTCATTACTTGGAGAACTATCCTTCTTTCTGGGACTTCAGATACGTCAAAGAAACCAAGAAATTTTTATTTCTCAAACCAAGTATATCATAGAAATGCTAAAGAGGTTTGGAATGGAAGATTGCAAACCAGTTATCACTCCCATGCAAATGAATTGAAAGTTAAGAAAATATGATGATTTAAAGTCTATCGATGAGAGGCAATACATGTCAATAATTGGTAGCCTACTATATGTGATAACATCTAGACTAGATGTAATGCAGGAAGTTGGACATGTGGCATGATTTCAAGCAGCACCAAAGGAATCACATGTGTTAGTAGTGAAAAGGATTTTTAGATATCTCAAAGGAACATAAGAGTTTGGATTATGGTATCCAAAAGGAAAGGATCTATCTCTTATTGCCTATACAGATGCAGATTGGGCAGGTTGTAATGATGATCGACAAAGAACCAATGAAGCATCGTTCTACTTGGGTGAGTGTTTAGTATCATGGCTAAGAAAGAAACAATCATCAGTATTTATATCTACAGCTGAGGCAGAGTATATTGCAGCAACAACATTCTATACACAGGTTCTTTGGATGAAACAAACTATGACAGATATACAAGTTGAGTATGATGAGCCCATTCCAATGTAGTGTGATAATACAAGTTCCATCAATATCCCAAAGAACCCGATGATGCACTCTAAGAGAAAGCACATTCCAATCAAGTATCACTTTCTACGGGAACAGATTGCAGAAAAGAACATCAGATTTGAGTATGTGGGCACAAAATAACAAGTGGCAAGAATATTTACAAAACCACTTCCATGGGAAGCCTTTGAGTATCTTCGCCAGAGACTCGGAGTTATTTGTACTCCAAAATGAATGCTTTGAATGCTTATCTTATATGTCTTATATGTACATGAGGAAGCACCATAAAGAGGAAAATTCAGTTAGGGGGAGCAGCCCCGGATGGAAAGATACATTTTCCATTGATGACAAAGGGGGAGAGATTTATCAGATGCAGAGGACAGGGGCATGATTCCAGGGGGAGCAATGGTCCCAGAGATGCAGGGGACAGAGGCATGGTTATAGGGGGAGCATGAGTGATATGAATTCAGTATTGCATGAAATTATTTTAGTATTTCATCAGAGTGTTGCCACTAATGCCAAAGGGGGAGATTGTTGATTAATGTTGGTTGTCATTGATGTCAACCCTTGAAGAAAGCTCAGTAGCAAATTTTGGTAGCACAAAGGTTTGGGTAATGGACCCAAGGTTGTTTCATGTATAATGGTATGATTTTTAATATATTTGAAATTTAATAATATTCTATATTGATATTACATGTCATTCCATTTCCGTTGGTATGTGGAACATCACATAACTCCTCACGATTAGAGAGTTATGGCCATGAGAAGTTGGAGAACCCAGGTTTGGGTAATGGACCCAAGTTTGTTTGATGGATAATGGTATGCGTTTTGATATATTTTCAGGTAATACTATTCTATATGGATAGTACATGTCATTCCATTTATGGTGGTATCTGAAACACCACATAAATCCTCACGGTTTGAGAGTTATGGCCTTACGAAGTTGGAGAACCCTCATATCTCATCTAGAAGCTCCAAAAGGTCAAAGTAGTCAAAGTGGTTTAACATATTTTAGAAGGAAAATAAGAAAGTGAAGTGATAAGTGTACTATAATTCAAAGTGAATACAAAATAAATTATTTAAATAATAAATTTAATGGAGAAATTAGAAGTGGGTTAACCCTAAATTAAGTAAAGTGGGCAAAGTGACCTAGAAGATGCTTCTAAGGAAGCTACTTGGAGAGTATAAATAAGAAGCAAGGCTCTCTAATTTTAGATCACACTTGAGAATATTGAATATCTATAGGTGAATAAGGTAACCAAAGGATATATAAGCCAAATTTCATAGGGAAGCTGAAGAAAAGAAGGTTGGAATTCAAGGGAGGATAAATTCTTTTGATGATGCTTTCTAAGGTATGTTATTACAAGTCATCTCACCATTTTCTCAATAACTTTTTTTCTCGAATGGTTCAGACCATAAAATTGATAGGACATTGAGGAAACATATCCAATTATCTATGGTAAATGTTTCAACTTGTGGGTCGTTGTATTTTTGGAGTTACACTCAATGGAAAATAGGGTTTGTGGCTAGTCCTGAAACTAGTCTAAAACAGGTGTTTCAGGTAAAAACGTCATAAATTATTCATAACAAATCCAATTTTAGTAAGACCAACTGTGTTGGTTAGAGTATAGTCAGTAGTATTCTTTGTAACATTTCCAGATCCATTCAAAAAATATTATGTGTGGTGCAGGCTCTACAAGGTCGCTCTCTAGAATAACCCAGAATTCAGCAAGGTATGCCATTTATTCTATAACTCCTTTTCTGAGAGGTTCCAAGTAGTGACACCTAGAGAAATTACATAAAATGAACTAAAGAACATTGTGTACTATTTTCATATATTTGTTCATTACAGGTACATAGTTATGATTATTTCAAGTTAGGTTTGTTGACTAATCCCAAACTAGTCATGTGAGACTAAAGAGAAGTTTGATGAAAATACTAGTCTCTTGTTGTGAAAGTTAAGGAAGGTTTTCATGTATGTGATCATATACACCAGTTCTATTACAGAGTTACAAATCATATTTGNTACACCAGGTCTATTACAGAGTTACAAATCATATTTGGATGATGAAATTGATGAGGGCTTTTGGTTAAGGTACATGTTGGGTACATGGTTGAGACAAGTAGTTTATGAGTTGGCACATACATGAGGTGTATAGTTGATGATGTTGGTACATATTGATGAGTCATAGTTGATGAGTAGTTGACACATGATTGGTACATACTTGGTACATGGTTAGATGCACTTGTTTATGGTACAAGTTGATTATAGGTTGTTTAGTACAGGTTCATGCATGGTTGATGCACTTGTTTATGGTACAGGTTGATTACAGGTTGAGGTACAGGTTGATGCATGGTTGATGCATGGTTTAGGTTTATTTGTACACATTTACAGTGGTATATCTCATAGTGATAGTGTGACAGTGGTTCCATCATTCTACTTCTACTTCAGGGTGGTTGGACGAGGCAAGGAAAGGTGGTTGTAGCCACCTTTGGGTTGTAGTCAGAAAACATAGGGGGTTGTAGCCAAAGAATAGGGGAGTTGGAGATTCCCTCGGGTTGTATCCTAAGAAACAAGGGGGTTCAAGCCTCCTTCTAGTTGCAGCTAGAAAACAAATGAAGATGGTGCTTCCAATGGATGTAATTCTTCAAGACATATAAGAAAAATCATTATGTGGTTTTCTCTCACTTTGAGTTTCCACGTAAAAAATGGGTGTATTGTGTATGTGTATGATTGTTCATTTGTTCATTGCTTATTTACTCTGCAATTATTGGATGATAATGCTACATTGATATAACACTTGGATTGTATGGTTTAAAAGGATTAAATTTCTCTATTACTGATTCACCCCCCCTCTCAGTAATCCAACAGTCCATTGAGATGAATTCCCATGGCCTGTCAAGAGTAGGAAGAGAGGTGTACAGGCCCTGTTTCTTAGTGGTCAGTTTGGAAATAGCACAGGCAGTGCAAGACCTGATATACTTTCCCACATCCTGCCAAAGTTTCAGCCAGTAGAAATGTTTTTGTAGTATTGTCGATGTCTTTTCGATGTCGAAGTGTCCTGCCACCTGACTATAGTGAGCTTCCCATATCAACTTCGCTCTCCCACTTGATGGAATGCAGAGATGGCCCAAATGGCACAATAGCCCATCCATAAGATGGAAATTAGTGACAACTAAGTTTGTGCCCAACATTTGGTAGGTGGTTGTGAATCTAGGGTATGTCTCATAGAGGTGGGGCCATATAAAGTTCTCGTGGCTGCAAGATTTTAGCACCATGGTGAGTGTTGTGACTGGAGGTCGGCTAAGGCAATCAACAACTCGTTTGGTACTTCCTGTTTTATACTTGAATTTGAGGTGGAACTGCTGCAAGTATGTGGACCACTTCTGATGAAGGTCATTCTGCAATTTTCCTTGCGTCTCCATGAACTACAGTGGCATATGATCAATGTGGATGATTGTCTCCTTCCTAAGAATGTAATGTCTGTTAGAAAAACAGGACCGCGGAGCAATAAAATAAAACAAATGCAGAAACAAAACACAGAAGACACACAATACAAGAGAGACAC
>JASDQU010750911.1:1012-26989 GCA_032191745.1 Picea mariana
ACATTGGAAAGTCTCATCATCTCATCATAATCAAGTGATTTCCACCAAATGGCAGCATCACCTTGCAATTTGAGAGCTACCCAATGGGGCCAAGTATCTCCCCATACTGATTTTCTTTCTTTAATGAATGATTCAATACTAGGGCCATCACATTTCTCTGTAAAATACATCTTTCCATGAAAAACCCCAAAAAATAGAACAATAAGTTATGGCAAAAAATCGCGGCTTTTACCGGAAAAACCCTGAAAAACTGCTGAATTTGAAATGCCCATAACTTTACTTCCCGAACTTCATTTTGGCTGATTTGTTTTTTGAAATTGGGTATTGTTTTGAGAGGAATTCGAATACCCAGGTTGTTTTTTCAAATTCACCTCTCAAAACTTTAGATCTGAACCTGAAGTGCGCCTCCCTCTTTTTCTTCCGTAGAAAAAAAAATTATGCAAAAAGAGAAAACAAATCTTCCCTTCTTTGGCCAAGGAAAGTGCTCTGATATCAATTGTTAAGTACCTAACCAGATCTACAAATATACTTCAATAATACCAAGAATAAACCATAAATCATTCACTATAACATGAACACAAGAAATAGAGAAAACCCTTGAGGTTGGGTAACACCATATATTAATTGTTATGGAAGGATAAAACTCCTCAAGCAATCCTTGCTTGTACAATCACAATATTCTTCACTATATTTCATTACATTGCGTACACTTCTTTATATAGCTCTCCCTATCTCCTAGGAACCTTCTAGAGAGCCTTCTCACATTTATTACATCCAACTACCATAGTGGGCCTTTATTAATATAGTGGACCTAGTCCACCTTACATTCAATGACCACATTCCCATATATTAAATGACTTCCACTAATAACACATAACTACATTCCCATTGGGTACCTCCCTAGGTACCCCATATTACCTCCCTAGGTATACCACAGAGACTCTCGATTCCAAAGTCGCTGCCTCCTATACTTCCTGAACTCTGGAAATCTGAAATACCAAAATTCCACTCCAGAGATACTTCGCGTTTCGCGACTTTGGAGTTTTCAGTGTAAAGCATCCGACCCCTTGTCGTCAGGGTTCCCGAAATGCTGAACATCCAAGTGTCGAGATGTCGATGTTTCACACTAAAGGCATGTCGTTCTTCATGACATTGATATTTTCAATGCCAAGGGTCTCAATTCTCTATCGTCGATATTTTTGGTATGCCAAACCCCAAATTACCAAAATTTTGAAATTCCACTGCTGATAATCCCTTTCATGAACCAGGAGTTTGAGTGACCAAGGGTTTTGGCCTGCACTCTGAATTTGTGAGTCTCAAATTCCTGAAATGATCTGACGGCTCAGACAGACCACGATTAATGGTCCACATTGATTCTTGATGTCAATATGGCAGATTTGTCCAACTCCTAACCACCTCGCAGCTCCTTTGGATCCGACGGTCCACGCGACTTCGTGAGTTCTCCAGGGAGAATTCTGACCACCAGATGCACTCCTCAATGACTCCTATCCAAATGACTCGTCATTCTCCCTCCTGAAATTAACTTCTATGAGACGATTTCATCCTCCCTCTCCCTTTGAAGTGTTTCGATCTCCGTCTTCCTTTGAAGTGTTCCAAAGTGCTATCCCTCCTGAGCTTTTACTTATAAATTCAAGCTTCCAAAATTATCCATACTCTCACTCCTTGCAGAAAGACTTCAAATAACCTGTGGTTATTTAGATCTCTGACCCTGTTCACTCTTTGCAACAGTGATCCTCCAACCTTCCTTCTGGATTTGTAAAATCCAAGGCTTCAACTGGCCTGCGCATACCTTGCACCACTTTGTGCTTCACGTACACTTCAGCTGGTATGAGAACAACAATATCTCTCCTAATCTTTTTGAGATAAAACTCATACCCTCATCAATGCACACCTTTCGGACGTTCACTGCACTCCTTGCAAGAATTCTTAGGAAGAGAAAAAATTGAAACTCATTCTTCTTCTCTCTCAGACTTCATACACTCAACATGAAATCACACACACAATATAGCATTGAAATAAATGTATAACAGAGAGAGACAAAGCAACTGTAAACATACCATTCAACAAAGGTAAACAGTAAGCATGATAACAGCATGAAAATTGAGTCAAAGCTTCATATATTAACTCAAGTGCTCCTATACATGGGTTCTTCTCTACATCTCTCTATTACAACTCTCTAGTTTATGAATTTTGAATGATAATAATAATACCATGATACAAGGGTGAGGGTCTCTATATTCGTTTTCCCTCCTATGCTTCTAAAACTGTCAAATCTAACATTCATATCTACCTACTTTACATTATCATACTTAAATACCTAATACATCCGGAAGATGAGAGTAATCTCTCCAGATATGTTCATATCTCCAAGACATAAATGTAAGTACGCATTTTCCTAGCTATTACATTAATTTTTCAAATTTTAAAATTTAAAACGTTTTCATAAAAGCGTGCTCCTTTTTCCCATCTGTGCATCCAACTGTTCCTTTGGCTAGGCACGTGCTTCAGCTTTGTCTTTGTACGATGATCCTGCATCATACTCCCTCGCTTGAAAATTTTCATGAAATCTTGTTCATGAGGTCTTGCATAGTCTGTCCATGCTTTTGAATTACTGCTTCATCCTCCCAACTGGCATCTTCAAGTGGATGTCCCTTCCATTTGACCAAGTATTCAAAATACTCTTTTCTCCTGGTCTTTGCTAACCCTTTTGTCAATTATGCTTTCCATCTATGGCTCTACAGCTATAGGCATTTGTTTTGTCCATTGAATTTCCTTCAGTTCCTCCTCTAATCCTTCTTCTTTAGCTCTGTAAGGGTACAAATCCGCAACATTGAATATTGATGATATTTCGACCCCATCGGGTAATTCAATCTCATATGTGTTTGCCCCAATTTTCCTTATGACCTTACACAGTCCAATCTTTTTCATATTCAACTTATTAGACGTTCCCTTTGGGAACCTTTCCTTCCTCAAATGTGCAAGAACCAGATCACCAAATTCAAATTGAAGTTCTTGCCTATGTTGATCTGCTCTCCACTTGTATTCTTGACTTGAACTCTGCAATCACTCCTTAACTTGGCTGTGAAGCTCCTTCATTCCTTCTGCAAATTCCTCTGCACTAGCACTCCTGAATTAATTTCGTTCCAAATCTTTCAATTCAGAAATGCCTCTTGGATGCATTCCATATACAATCTGGAATGGACTCTGCCCTATGCTTCTATTGAGTGAATCATTGTAAGTGAATTCTGTCTGTGGTAGAATGTGATCCCATTGACTATGGTGTTCAGTCACTAAGCTTCTTAACAAATCTCCCAAGCTCCTGTTCATGACTTCTATCTTCCCATCCGTCAGAGGATGACATGCTAAACTAAAATACAAAGTTGTCCCCAAATTCTTCCATAAGGTCCTCCAGAAATGCCCTATGAACATGGAATCCCAATCAGACATGATACTCTTTGGCAAGCCGTGAAGTTTGACTACTTCCTTGAAAAACAGGTTCGCAATATGAGTTGTGTCACTGGTTTTCTAGCATGGTATGAAATGTGCCATTTTTGAAAATCTGTCGACTACCACAAATATTGAATCATCTACTCTGTGTGTTCTTTGTAGTCCCAATATGAAATGCATGCTCACTGCATCCCAAATCCTTTCAGGTATGGGTAATGGTTGGTATAACCCTGTGTCCTTCCTTTTTCCTTTCATGTGTTGGCAAATTCTACACCTGTCCACAAATTTCTTGACATCTGTCCTCATCCCTGGCCAAAAATATGAGCCATTCAACTATGAGAACATCTTGTCATGATCGAAATGTCCGGCCAATCCTCCACTTTTTTTTCCTTCAGCAAATTCTCCCTCATGGAGCATTTCGGAATACATAGTTGATTTCCCTTGAATAATAATCCATCCTGGATCATGTATTCAGTCCATTGGCTTCTGTCCCTGAGAACTGGATTCTTAGATGCCTCATATGCCTCCTTAAAATATAGGTCATCCCTGTATATTTCTTTGAGGTTATCAAAACCCAAAGCCTTGACTCTGAATTCCTGCATAAGAAAACATTTCCTGCTCAAAGCATCAACAACTTTGTTAGTAGTTACAGAAATATGCTTAGTCAAAAAAGTAAAATTCTTCATGTATTCAACCCATTTAGCATTTTTTTGGTTCAACTTCTCCTGTCGAGTCATGAATTGCAAAGCGCCATTATCGTTGTACAAAACAAACTCCTTGGGAGCCAAATATTGCCTCCATTTCTTCAATTCTTGTATGACTGCATAGAATTCCTTGTCATACGTGGAGTACTTAATCTTCGCTTCATTCAGTTTTTCAATGAAATATGTGATCGGCCTGTCGTCTTGGCTTAGGACCACTCCAATTGCAAATCCACTCACATCACACCTGACCTGGAATGTCTTGCTAAAATCTGGAAAAACTAGAATTGGTTGTTCAGTGATCTTCTTCTTCAGCAGATTGAAACTCTTCTCTGCTTCCTCCATCCAATGAAAAGATTTATGTCTTTTCTTCATCATATCCATCATTGGTGCACTAATTCCACTGAAGTTTTGGATGAATTTCCTATAGAAGCTAGCCAAACCATAGAAGCTTCGAACTTCAAACACGCTCTTCAGTGATGGCTAATTTTTAATCGCATCTATCTTTTCCGGATCCATCTTCAACTCATTTGCATAGATAACAAAACACAAATAAATGAGTTCTATCCTCATAAATGATGATTTATTCATATTAATGAGAAATTCCTCCTACTGTAAGCTCCTCATTACTGCAACTAGATGCTTTAAGTGTTATGTTTCTGTCTTGCTGAAAATTAATATATCGTCAAGATATACAATGACGAATTTTCCAATGAAATCCTTTAGGACTTTGTTCATCAACCTCATGAAAGTATTGGGAACATTCGTTAAGCCAAATGGCATGACAAGCCATTCATATAGCCCCTCATTCATCTTGAATGTTGTCTTCCATTCATCACCTTCTCTCATTTGAATCTGATGGTATCCTCTTTTCAAATCAATCTTTGAAAAAAAATTTGCTCCACTCAAGCAATCGATCAAGTCGTCCATCCTTGGTAATGGAAATCTGTATCTGATGGTAATATTATTGATTTCCGTTGAGTCTGTACACATTCTCCATCCTCCATCTTTCTTTGGGCTGAGCACTATCGGAACAGTGCATGGACTCAAGCTTTCTTAAATCAATCCTTTGTCCATTAAGTTCTGGACCTGCCTCTTAACTTCTTCGTTCTCCTGTGGCGTCAACCAATATGCTGCTTTGTTTGGAAAATTGGCTCTAGGTATAAGGTTGATATGATGACTTATACTCCTGATAGGTGGCAACAAACAAGGTAGTTCGTCCACTACTATATCAACAAACTCTTCTAGCAACTCCTGGATTTCTTCTGGTAGATCATCTATTCTTGTACTGGTCAAAACAATTTTGGGCTTCCTGATCAAAACAAATTATTTGTCTTCCTTCTTCTTAACCTCATGAAGAAGTTTCTTCCCACTCATGAGAAGTACAGTGTTGTTCGTCTCTGTTTTCACCTCTTTATCTTTAATTGGTAGCAACATGTGAGTCCTACCATTTTTCTCCTGGGTGTATATGTTCTTTCCCCCATCAAGAATTACATTTATGTCATATTTCCATGGTCTACCCAACAATAGATGACAAACATCCATGGGAATGACATTACATAATATTTCATCTTTATATCCTCCTATTTTGAATTCAACTAAACATTGTTTAGTGACATTTACCTAATGTCTTTTTTGTAGCCATGAAACTCTGTATGGGCTTGGATGTACAATAGTCTCTAGCTCCAACTTTTCTACCATCTCTATAGATACGAGATTATCTATGCTACCGCTGTCTACTATGACCTTGCATACTTTGTCTTTGGTTTTGCAAGGAGTCTGAAACAAACTCTTTCTTTGGGTTGGGTTCTCTGTCTCCTTCTTCGGATTCAAGAGAACTTTTCTCATCATCAAAGATATTCTGCCCTCAGCATCTTTTACCTCAACATTGTTTCCTTGAGCTTCGGCAATGTGAGTTTCACCAACATCTTTCTTCCTATCTGGAGACTCATAGGATTTATGTATGATTTTTCCATAGACAAAACATTTCACCTCACCTCCTCTACCTCTTCCTCATCCTTTGGCTCGAGGAAATGTATTTCTATTATCACACTTCCTTCCTTGTGAGCTTCCTCCCCTCTCAGGTTGAGGTTGAGGTTTCTTTCCCTCTTCTTTAGGTCTCTGAGTCCTATCTTGGGAATTTTTTTTGCCTCTGGCTTGACTTCTACCATGACCTCTTTGACCTTGTTTCCAACTCAACTTCTCTTCAACTTTCAGAGCTATCTGATAAGTATCTTCCACATTTTGAATGGTCATCATGTTTATCTTATCTTGGATGTCATATCGAAGACCATTCATGTACCTGGAAACTTTTTCATCATCGCTCTCCCAATGACTTGCTCTGATGTTTATCCTATAGAATTCTTCTATGTATTCCTTCACTAACATTAAATTTTGTCTCAAATTCTGCATCCTCCGAAATAGAGTGATTTGATAATCCTTGGGTATAAGTTTGGATTTCATCTTTGCAACCATTCTGTCCCAGCTTTTGATTTTCTGCTTTCCCTTGTAGCATCTATCAGCCTGCAGTTCATCCCACCATAGTGTTGCATGCCCTTTAAGTCTAGTAACACCATGTTTGACTTTCTTGTCTTCCTCGACATCCTCATAGCTGAAGTATTTGTCTAGAGATCTAATCCAGTCTAGAAGCTCTTCAACATCTAAGTTTCCCTCATACATGGGAATCTCCATTTTTTCTCTAGGACCTATCCTTGAAACAACCCTAAATAGGCATTCATCTGCAACATCTTCGATTGCTACTTCTTCTCCTCTATTTCCAGCTTCATTTTCACTTTCAGCCTCACTGATATCTCCAGCATCGATTTTGTGCCTCTATGTTGTCTCCATAGCATCAAGTATGGTATGTAACTCACGCATTTCCCTTTCCACTGCTGGATCAGGCATTGGCCTATCTCTTCTTCTCAGTGGCATGGCTGAATTTTTTTTCTCTTTTCTCTCTGCCTCAAATATACAGACACAATCAAGCTCTGATACCACACTGACGCACACCCCCTTCCCTCGAGCCAAGATCCACAAAAGATCTTCACTAAAACCACACCAAGGGTTAATCAAACCCTTTTTCTAAGCCACAAAGGACTTTGGGTTTCGGGAACTAGAGAGTCCCGATGTATTTTCGCTGCTCTTGACAATTGTCGAAATACGTATCGTCAACAAGGGTTGACCATTCGAATGCACACCACCTGTTGCCATGAAATTCAGCTTTTCAGGACTTGAGCGAACGACCTAATGATCGTTCTTCTCACATTATGATTCCCCAAATTATGAAATTCTGAAATGTCAAAATGGGCTCAACGTCCCATGAAATGCAAGATCAATGGCCTTTTGATCCCTCCCTTAACTTTCGTCGTGCATACCTTCTGACCAAGGCTTGGGGCCCACCTTTTCTATGTTTCTCTCTTCAAAATTTTGGGAGTCATGTTGATCATGCAACTCTACCTCTTGAGCCCTAAAATTCTGAATCCCAATCGATGCCCCACGGCTATCGTCCCTCAACTTTTCAAGAATTCCTCCTTTCCCTCTTCGGGATTTTGTGAATCGGGAGTTTGAGACTCTCGATTCCAAAGTCATTGCCTCCTCTACTTCCTGAACTCTGAAAAGACAAAATACCGAAATTCCACTCCAGAGATACTTTGCATTTAGCGACTTTGGATTTTTCAGTGTAAAGCACCCAACCCCTTGTCATTAGCATTCCCAAAATGTCGAACCCCAAAGTGTCGAGATGTCGAGGTTTCACACTAAAGGCACATCACGTTTCATGACTTTGGGATTTTCAATTCCAAGGGTCTCGATTCTCTATCGTCGAGATTTCCGGTATGCCAAACCCCAAATTATCGAAATTCCAAAATTCCACTGCTGATAATCCCTTTCATCAACCAGGAGTTTGAGTGACCAAGGGTTTTGGCCTACACTCCGAACTTGCAAGGCCCGGATTCCCAAAATGATCTGACGGCTCAGACAGACCACGAACAATGGTCCACGTTGATTCTTGATGTCAGGATGGTGGATTCTTCCAACTCATAACCACCTCCCAGCTCCTCTGGATCCAATAGTCCACATGACTTTGTGAGTTCTCCATGGAGAATTCTGACCACCAGATGCACTCCTCAATGACTCCTGTCCAAATGACTCAATGTTATCCCTCCTGAAATCAACTTCTATGAGATGATTTTGACCTCTGTCTCCCTTTGAAGTGTTTCAATCTCAGTCTTCCTTTATAGTGTGCCAAAGTGCTATCCCTCCTAATATTTTACTTATAAACTCAAACTTCCAAAAGGATCCCTTCTCGCACTTCTTGCAACAAACCTTCAAATAACCTGCAGTTATTTGGATCTCCGACCCTGTGCACTCTTTGGAACAATGGTCCTCCAACCTTCCTTATGGATTTATAAAATCCAAGGCTTCAACTGGCCTATGCACACCTTGAATGAATTTGAGCCTCACCCGCACTTAAGTTGGTATGAAAACAATCATATCTCTCCTGAACTTTCTGAGATAAAACTCAGACCCTTGTCAACTCACACCATGCGGACGTTTATTGCACTCCTTGCTGGAATTCTCAGGAAGAGAAACAATTGAAACTCATTCTTCTCCTCTCTCAGAGTTCATACACTCAACATGAAATCACACACACAATACAACATTGAAATAAATTCATAACAAAGAGAGACAAAGCAACTGTAAACATACCATTCAACAAAGGTAAACAGTAAGCATCATAACACCATGAAAATTGAGTCAAAGCTTCATATATTAACTCAAGTTCTCTTGTACATGGGTTCTTCTCTACAGCTCTCTGTTACATCTCTCCAGCTTATGAATTATGAATGATAATAATAATACCATGATACAAGGGTGAGGGTGTCTATATTTGTTTTCCCTCCTATGCTTCTAAAACTATCTAATCTAACATTCATATGTACCTACTTTACATTATCAGACTTAAATACCTAATACATCTGGTAGATGAGAGTAATCTCTCCATATCTATTCATATCTCCAAGAAATAAATGTAAGTACGCCTTTTCCTAGCTATTACATTAATGCTTCAAATTTCAAAATTTAAAATGTTTTCATAAAAGCATGCTCCTTTTTCCCATCCGCGCATCCAGTTTTTCCTTTGGCTAGGCGCGTACTTTGGCTTTTTCTTTGTACGATGCTCCTGCATCAATCCCTCATGAAAAAATACAAAAATTCCAACTCATTTTAAGCTTAATTTTTTTTATATCTTCAACACTCATATATTTTCATAAAAGACCAAATTCCATCCCTATTTTTGAATATTGAATTTTCATTTGCAACACGTTTTTTTTTTTTTAAGGTTTCTATTTAATTTATTATAATTTCTTGATCATTTTTTCGGCTTTTGCATTTGCATTTCCAACTTTGCTCTTTTTGGCACTGTAATTTTCTTCCTTATATTTTGGTTTTATGTTGTAGGATAGTTTGCAGTAATAATGTGTAGTGTTGTCTTATCATGTTTCTTGTTTCTCACACTTTTATGAAGTGACCAACATCAAGTAAAGTGTCCCTAGAATTGACAACATACAAAATATCAAGCACATTGGTCCATTGTACAGTGTTGGGGTTCCATATCCCAAGAAGATGTCATGCAACCATTCTAGAACAATACAAGCATTGTTCATCAACCTCTAGTTCTTCATAAATTTTTGTGTATGTGATTACAACATCAATGCTTCCATATTGAACAATAATGTTTTATGGATTGGAAAATGAAGCATTTGGCCCTGGTGCAAGTCTCAATTGATGAATGTATGTCACCCAATGCTTCCAATTGAGTATGTTTGACATGACAAGGAAAGGAAAGGCATGTCAAGGAAAGGAAAGGAAAGACATGTCAAGGAAAGGCATGGATTTTCAGGGAAAGGAATTTAAAGGCTAGGCATGGAATGTCAAGGCAAGGAAAGGCATGTGAATGCAAGGAATGGTATGTCAAGGAAAGGAATGCCAATGCAAGGAAAGATCTGTCAAGGAAAGGTATATCAAGGAATGGAAAGGCATGTCAGGGAAAGGCATGGAAAGGAAAGTAAAGTCAAGGAATGTCAAGGGAAGGCAAGGGAATGCATGGAAAGGAAACGAATTGCAAGGAAATTCATGGTAAGACATGTCAAGGAAAGGAATAGCATCACATGTGAAGGAAATTAAATAAATGTCAAGGAAAGGCATGAATTTTCAAGGAAAGACAAGACATGTTAAGGAAAGGCATGGCTTGTCAGGGCAATGCATGGCAAGTCTAAGAATGGTATGTCAAGGAAAGGAATGGCATATCAAAGCAAGGAAAGGCATGACATGCCAAGGAAAAGCAAGTCATGCCAGCGAAAGGCATGGCTTGTTAGGGTAAGGAATGGAAAGCATAGACATGACATGTCAAGGAAAGGCATGGGATGTCAAGGAAAGGAAAGGCATGGAATGTCAGGGAAAGGAAAGGCATGGGATGTCAAGGAAAGGAAAGGCATGGAATGTCAGGGAAAGGAAAGGCATGGTATGTCAAGGAAAAGAAATGGCATGTCAAGTCAAGGAAAAGCATGTCGAGGGAAGGAAAGGCATGACATGGTAAGGAAACACATGACATGTCAAGGAAAGGAAAGGCATGGCATGTCAAGGCAAGACAATACATGTCAAGGAAAGGCATGGAAAGTCTAGGAATGGCATTTGTTTATGATCTTTACTAACATTTATTAGGATTGTTGATTTTTTTAAATCATTGGAATGACATCTTAGCTGTAACTTATTTGAAATTTATTATCGTATGTGAACTTTGGTATGATGTAATATGATTATATTTTCATTTAAAATGTTGTAATATTAGATATATAACAAAGAAAATAATTATTGCATGAAATAAAAAATATTTTTTCATTCTAAATGTTTGTTTTTATAGAACAAGGATCTTTCAGAAGATATGGATCATCCTCAACAAATAGATCCAAATCATGATGTTGGGTTAGATGTTGAGATGGTGAATGATTCTCATGATGACATAGATACAGATGAAAATGATGTCAATTTCAATGCCAATGATGATTGATTATTATCATGATGATCATGATCATGATGGTGATGATGATGTTGAGGCAGTTGATGGTAGCAGCCAGTGATATTCATGATCATATATACTCCACCATGGATCTTTTTCTATATATTTTTATAATGCCTCTTTTCATGGTTACTATCATATGTATTATTTTCATGACCTCCAATACCATATTATTGAGTTGTATCATTTTGACATGTTTCATGTTCACTTATCTCGTTTGGACATGATGTATCATATTGATTTTTATAATTTTGTATTACTTAATTTATCATTTTTATTTATATCATTTGTACATGATGTATCATTTTGACTATGTCCACTCTTGGACATGTATATTTTTAATATTTTATTGATCTACTGGGATATATATTTGACTCTCACTTGTTTTAGTTATATATGATGATGATCTTATCAATATTGACTCATCAATTTTTATATATTGAAAGTGGTTAATGATTTTTGGATGCATATTTATTATGTATGATGGTTTTGATTAACTACTCATGATCGATGTTTTCAAATTCACTTAAATTATAGATATTTGACTAACTTGTTTTAATTATAGATGATGATCATGTTATAATAATTATCTAGTTATTTTATATACACAGGATGTTGTAGATTCTATTTTGATGGATATTTAATAAGTATAATGATGTTGTTAATTTGTATGGATGTTTGTTTCCCTAAAAATTCTTTATTAATGTTATCCTATAAAATATCTAGAATGCATTTATATGACTTACTATATAATCATATAATTTATTTAAGGGATATGATATACTTAACTAATTAGATTGAAATAAAACATATTAAATTAATAAATGTAAGCAAAACAAGAAGCATTTTTGGAAGCAAGAAAGGAAGCAACAATGGAAGAATAATTGGAAGCCATAATAGAAGCAAGAGTGGAAGAAAAAATGGAATCCAAACTAGAAGCAAAACAAGAAGAAAAACTAGATGTAAAATTGGAAGCCAACCTGGAAGCAAAATTGGAAGGCGTATCATAAGCAAAACTGGACATAAAACTGGAAGCCAAACCATAATCCAAAATGAAGGAAAAATTGGAAGGAATATCAGAAGAAAAATTGGAAGCAACACCTGGCACTAAACCTGGTGTTATTCCTCACACCAAACTGAAAGAAAAATTTGAAGCCATGTCAGAAAAAAAACTGGATGTAAAACGGGAAGCCAAACCAGATGCAAAAATGGAAGCAAAATTGGTAGGAATATCAGAAGAAAAATTGGAATCAACCCTTGGAACTAAACCTAATACTATCCCTGGTGCGATTCCTGTCTCTATTTCCAACGCTAAACCTAGTGCTATTCCCGGTGCTAAACCTGATGTTATTCCTAGCGTTATTCCCGTCACTAAACTTTGCACTATTTTCCTGACGATAAATTTGATGCTAAATACGACACTAAGTATGGTGCTAAATTTGGTTCAATGATAAAAAGTCTATATTGCACCCAATTTTAAGCCGAAAAAGGTGTCCAATTCATGAACTAAAATACACTAAATGTAGACATTATTTTAGGTGCTAATTCCCTATTCTGTTGTAGTGAGAGGCCATATTAGAAGTCATGGGTTCCAAGGAAAGTCCCAATGAAGATGAGAGTCATCAAGTATCCATCCTCCTTGATTCAAAACCCATGAGAGTTATCATTATGAGTTTCCATCTAAGACTGGGGGCATTTGTCGGGGCACCTAGTAAACCTCCTAGTTTTGGCCCTTTGCATCCTTGGATTTCTTTTTCAGAACTTTCCACTGAATTATCTACTATCCCCTCCATTGAAGATTCAAATTTCATACTTCATTCATGTCTTTATGGAGCTCGTCAAGGAGATTCCCTATGTTGCGAGACTACTCACATGAGTATCCTCATATGCACATATTCATTCCTATGTGGCATGGCCCTGATATGGCACACCATATGGTACCAATATTATCTCACATGTTCATTTACTATGAAAACGATCCTTCGCCTGAGCCTAGCAATGGGATCTACTTTGCATAAACCATATGAATGTGTAGTTCCTTAGAAATAGGTGTGTGGTTGGAGTGTTTTTTGTAGATAATATCCAAAAAATAAAAAAATGTTTCATTTTTTGAGATTTCACTATGAATCTTGACCCCATAATCTAGTTTACATGTGTTCACAAGATTACATTGAGGTTTTATGAAAATGGAAAATTCCACTGAACTTAAGGTACATGGTTCTAAATTTGCGTATAGGGATAGGTTTGTCCCTACATTTCCCACTTTACATTATTAATTGTCCACACTTTCAGTATTATAATGCCTTATGTTTGAACCCGACCAATTGCGACACTAGTCACTCCTTTTACACGTCGTAATTGGTTGGGTAGTGGCTACCCTTTATGGGAACCATAGTTAGGACCCAAATTTACATTGGGTGCCCATGTCATGATTTCATATAGGCATGGGAGCCCTACTTTATCCCCATCATTTCTTGAATATTGAGCCTCATTTCCCCCTCTTGATCTATATTATGGCCACATCCCATGGGGATTCTCAAACATTTTTCTTGTTTCCTAATGGTTTCCTATGCATTTGTTTCTTATTTCATGCCTCCCTCTGTTTTGTTTCTATTTTCCCATATCGCACTTACTGTTATGCAGTATCCTTGACCATCCATCTCTTGCATTATTTGGCCTTCGTTTTGTATCCACCTACCCAAGGAGAGAACTGCTAAGAGTGGATCTCACTTGTATTTACCATTTTCCTTCTTATTTATTAGGTCGGTTCCATGCACTTGGAATATAAGATCATGTTATTAAACCACCTATTATCTTCCGAAAAGTATACTTTTATATCTTTTTAGGACTCATTCAAGGACACAAAAAAGACACATCATAAATATCCTTTTAAATCTTTTTGGGGCTTGTTAAAAATGAACAAAAAATACAGGACCAAGCATTATTTCATGCTATTTAAGCCATGAAGTAAACTAAGCATATTGTTGATGCTTGAATCCGTCAGGACCGAAATTACAACCTCACGAGGATGTTAGTCTCCCTTTGTTTTTAGAGAGGTGGTACTCCTCTTGAACTAAAAGATATATATGTGATATCTTGTATTAAGAGAGTGCTAGGAAACAAACCCTAAATATTTATTTCTTAAGATTATGAAATAAAATGGCTCTTCAATAACCTAAGTACAATATTTATGTGCAACAAAGGAAAATATTGAAGGAGGGCTTCAACATCAGAATTAAATTGTGATCAACATCACACACATTCTTCTTAACAATATATAAATGCATCAATATCTTCTTCATAGGAGAGAATTATTTGATCATATCTAAGAATTTTAATAAAGTACTGCAATCAAGATTGAAAGATAATTTGATATGTCAACCTCAAATAATTTATATTATTAAAACAGGGTTACAAAGCCCAGTCAAAATCAACCCCGAAACAATTCTTTGTGGAGTTTTGTTTATGAAAGATGTTCTTCATTACAATATATTTGATAGACATATAGGTGGCTGCAAAAACTCCATGATAATATAATAAAATATCTTAGAATGATGTATGAAGAACACTCGACAACTCAACCTTGTTCCCAACTTTTAGATCCGAGCATAAAACTATGAGAAGTGGTGTAGAATAATATCTATATATATAAATGGAGAATATGCAGATTTATTTATTTTGATAAAAATATTGATTGTGTATTCATGGATGTACCTTCTTCTTCCTCTAATCTTATTTCCTTCCCCTTTGAAAATACTGATTCTTCCTCTCTTTGATAAAGCCTCTCTTCTCTATTTAAAGAGATATTTTCTAACTACTTGAGCAGTTAGGGTTTCTCCCTTCTAGAAATTCCTGTACAAGTATTTTATTGGAAGATTCCATTTAATTAATGTCTCAATAATTCCCAATTAATGAACTCACATCTTTAATATAGGTATGTTTAAAATGGGTCCCTCTCCCTTTTTAATAAATGTTTTTAATTAAAATTTTATTTTTTTAAAATTTAATTAATTCTCCACTAAAAGAGGGTCATTGTAATTTAATTTTATGGAAGTGAAAACCAAATTTTTATCCATTTAAACCACCTCTTATGTTATCTTCATCATCTCATATTTCCAATTATATAAAATTTGCCTAAATCTGCCACTCAGATCTCAAGATATGAGCTTGTCAAGTAGAGTTGTCACGCAGGCCCATTAAAAAATGCAGAGGACTGATATTTTAATTTATGAGAAAAAATTATAAATGTTCAACACTTTAAACCTATACCATAATATTCTATGATTTAATACATTTCCAATAGTATAAAGTTTTCACGATTCCGACACCCAGAGCTCAAGTTATGGCCTCTGCAAGATCAACACTCAACCATCGTCGATCAAAATTGATGGGAAAATGTGGGCCCTTGGATGAATTTAGTTCTTCCCTTAATAAAATTAGACTTTTTGGTTTGAATTTTTTTTTTTTTTTAAGTAAGAAGTATTTTATATTAAAAACCTTCCAGAACCAAAGTGGAATTCCAAAATACAGAAATAGCCATACTGTAATTACTAGACTGCCCCAACAGAGGGGAAACCAATCCAGCCAACAGAAGGGTCAAGCATAAGTAGTGCGATAAACTTAGAAAAATAGTCTTAGACAAACTGGTCACCAGTTAAAACTAAAAAAAGATAACAAGACTGCAAAAAAATAAATCTATAGGCCTAGACATCTGGCAGATAAACTGGCCAGGTGGCATGGAGGTCCCCATTCCAAGGTTCCTCCTCGACATACGTCACTTGGTCCGCCCATTGCACTTCGAACTTCACATTGCTCACAGTTCTATCAACATCTGTCATTGTATCCTACAGCGGTCGCCTTGTCGAGTCCACCTCCATGGTCATGGTCTCGCGCCCGGCCTACTCCAACCCATTCTCTGCTGAGCGTTGTCCCTTGACGTTTCCTCCAACAATTGTTGCATGGGGTTCCTCCACTGAATTCGCTCCTACCGGGTCTGAGGGGAAAGCCTCGTGCATGGAGGAGAGAAGCTGAAGAAGGGTCGTCACCTTTTATTCTGTGGCTAGAGGCAAAATTAGAGGTCCTCCACCCCCTGGTGAAGTTCAAAGACAAGTCTGTAAAGGATGGCCAGGCTTTCTTTGAGTTGCGCACCATTGAAGGAGTCAGAAGACTGGTAATCAGAGTTCCCAGGATTATGAGGAGCAGGAGGCGTGTCTCCTAAGTTCCTTAGAGATTCAAAGACTGGTATAGGGGCCGGATCAAACAAAGGAGAGGCGACATGGAGACACAAGTAGGAGCCCAACATCTGGGGGATGATTGCCAGATAGTCAAACTGTGAAACCAATGGAGTGGGAGAGGGAGAAATGATGGGCTTGGGTTGGAGGGGAGGGGAGGAGCAGATGGAGGGTGAGTCGGGAGGCGAGACCGAAGGCCGACGAGGTTTCCATGGAGAGCCTCGTCGCGGCCTTCCCCTCGGGCGCGGCATAAGGTGGTTCTTGTAGCTATCCAAAGAAACTAGGTGCACCAGGCAGAGGTAGAATGTCTGGAGGTGAGTAGGGGCTGCAGAGAGCAAGAAAATTTGAACAGGATCAATCCATGGCTACGAAGGCAGGAGCCCTTTGGAATTCTAGAAGAGACGAGGGACACACATCAGTAGCCAAGCCATGTGAGGACACACATAAAGAGAGGAAGACTGCATAAATGCACTTTCACATCGTAGTAAGAGCTATTTAATGCTAGAGGAGGGTGGCAGACAGTGGCATGAGACCGTCACATGGCTCCATGCCCCAGTGGCTGGCGCCTACCTCCGTTGTATGCCAGGTGTGCCGAACTAGCACCCCATCCGGGGGAGATTCCACCGTTCCAGCTTTGCAGATACAATGCTGGAGAATAGGGTGAGTAGGATCCAGGGCCGAGTTGCATAGGAGTTCTGGTCCACTCCAATTGGTACCCAAATTAGCTAGTTCATCCACAGCTTGATTCGCCTTCCTCCTGATGTGAGCAGGAATGACAACCTGATTTGGTTGCAGTAAATCTATGATGATCTGTAGCCCATGTGATAGTCTCCAGCTAGGTGTTAGTCTGTCCGGGTTCACTCCATTTAAAATTCTGCACAGCAGGTTGATGATGATTTGAGAGTCCCCCTCAACGATTAGCTTAGTGAAACCATTTTTGATGGCTAATTGCAGTTTTTTAATAAGACCCCAGAGTTTTGATGCATTGTTCATGGAATGACCGAGGGAGCATGCACTTATGAGAAGGATGTGCCCATGATGGTTGCAGAAGACTACCCCATAGCCTGCTGCTCCTGGATTGCCTTTAGAGGCCCCGTCAAAATTGAGCTTGTTGAAATCCTCTGGGGGAGGAGACAAAAAGGAGGGGCTTCTAGAAGGGGGGGGAGAAGAGGAGGGGAGAGCCTGAGAAGAATAAAGTGGAGTCCAATGCTGAAGGATGGGGTGTTCGGAGGGAGTGTTGGTCAAGTCTGCGTCAGACCACATCTGAAGGTGGAGAGTTTCCATGATGTTACGATGGAATTGATGCCAGCAAAGTTGCCACGGGAGAGAGATACCTCTAAAAAGTCTTCTGTTCCTCTCTTTCTAATTTTTCCAAAGGATAAAGCCTGGAAGAAGTTGCCAAATACGATTAAGAAGGGGGGAGTGGAAAGCTCGATCCCTCCAGTTCGTTATGATCTCAAAGATGCTATCTCTGTTGCGGTCCGAGGTGTGCATGATAAGCGTCGCTTGATCCCAGATTTGAGCAGTGTAAGGGCAAGATTTGAGGATATGGTTCATGGTTTCCTCTTCCTCTCCACAAAGTATGCATATAGAGGGCCCAACAAAACCCCATTTTGAGAGGTTATCCCAGGTTAGGATGCTTGAATGGGAGATGAGCCAAAGGAAGAGGGTGATTTTTGGCCAGTGTTTAAGACTCCAAATTTTGTGCCAAACTGTCATAGCCGGGAGGGGGTCTATTTGAGTTTTGACCTTGTAGGCTTCCCGCATGTTGAAGGTGCCCTGTGCCCTGTATCCCCACCGAAGGATGTCCTCCCCTGCAATTTTGGGAATTTTCCATTTAGCCAGCTCTTCTTGCCAAGGTGTCAGGTCCACATGCACCTCCAGGTTAATGTGTTCCCTGTCCAAGTGCCAACAATGCCAGGTGTCCTCCAGGGGATTTTCCTACCAATAGTCAGCTACTCTTGTCAGGCCTGCTCGTGTAGCTTGGGTGCAGATGTCTCGAGCCCAGTCCTCAGTGTCCAAAACTGGCCATTGTTGCCAGGAATCATGCCAGAAAAGAGCAGTTTCCCCATTTCTGATTTCCCAGAAGGCATGTCGAGTCACCAGCTGTTTGTTCTGCTTGGACGCTATCCAAATTAAGGAGCCCGGGTTGTCCCCATTCCACCGAATTAGGTTCTTCTCTGCCACATTAGGAGTGTATTTCTTCCTCCAAAGTCTAGCCTAGAGATCCTTGGGATTTTTTAACCATCACCACCAAATTTTGGCGCTTAGAACCTTGTTCATTATGAAGGGATCCCGTAATCCCAAGCCTCCTTGCTTCTTTGGTCGACAGAGTTTGTCCCACCTGACTAACACTATTTTCTTCCCTGTGTTGAGACCTTGCCAAATGAAGTTTCTTTGTAATATTTTGAAGGTTGTGAGGATGAACTTTGGGGTAGCTAGCGTTGAAAAAGAATAAATCGGAAGGGCCTGAAGAACAGCTTGGAGGAGAGTAAGATGACTGGGAAGGTTTAAGGCTCTGAAGGTCCAGGAGGAAAGACTCTTGGTAAAGGAGGATAAAATATGTTCCTAAGAGGAGTTCCAAAGGGCATTGTCAATCAAGGGAATGCCAAGGTATTTGGATGGAAGGGAGCTTCTATTGAAACCTAGGATAACAGAGATATGGCGCTGGATCAGAGGGGGAATATTGAAGAAGAAGATTTGGGATTTATCCTTGTTGCAGTCCAGACCTAAGGCGTCTGAGAAGGTTTGGAGGATCTCCAAGAGAGAGTTGGCTTCACAAACAGTTGGGCTGCCCATCAAGAGGGTGTTGTCCACAAATTGGCTATGCGAGATAGGGGGGGAGATGCTATGCAAGGGTAGACCTGTCAGAAGGTTGTTTTCGACTACTGCATGGATCGAGCGACTAAGACCTTCAGCCAGGATGATGAAGAGGAAAGGGGAGAGGGGATCTCCCTGTCTAATTCCTCTTGATGGGGAGAAGGGTCGCAAGGGAACACCATTAATGAGAAGAGAGAATAAATTCGAGGAGGTTAGATTCATAATCCAACTCACCCAGCTCTGATCAAATCCAAAATCTAGGAGCATTGCTCGCATATATTCCCAGCTTATCTTGTCAAAGGCTTTAGAGAGGTCTAATTTGAGGAGCATACCTGGAGTTTTGGTCTTCTGCACCGAGTGAATCACTTCATGGGATAGGATGACGCTGTCCAAGATTTGTCTACCTTCAACATATCCTGATTGCTCCGGGGATATGATTGTCGGTAAGATAGGCTTGAGTCTCCTGGCTATCACTTTTGTGAGGAGTTTGTAGATGACATTGCAAAGAGCTATAGGCCTGAATTTCTTGGGATGATGTGCCTGCCCCTATTTGGGAACTAAGGTGAGGAAAGTAGCATTGAGAGCTTGGAGGACTTGTCCAGTGGCTCTAGAGTCTTCCAAAATTTAACAGACCTCTGTCCTAATCATCGGCCAGCAATGGTGGAAAAAATCGTTGGTGAAGCCGTTGGGTCCAGGAGACTAGCATTTAGGGGTGTCCTAAAGTGCTTCGTCCATTTCCTCTATTGTGAAGGGCCGGAGAAGAGCTGAGTTTTTCTCCTGGGTAACGAGGGAGGGCACATGCCGCGTAACCTTATTGATGGCCTCATGTCTATCTGGTAGGGGTTCTGTAAGGAGGTTTTGAAAATAGTCGATCAAGGTTGTTTCCATGTCCCCATGGGAGTGAATGGATTCCCCACCATCTGAGATGAGATGTGTGATCTTATTAGAGTGTCGTCTTTGGATGACAATTCTGTGAAATAATTTGGTATTGCGTTCCCCTTCCTTGAGCCATTGGATACACAATTTTTGTTTCCATAAGATCTCTTCTTGTCTTTTCCTGGTTTCGAGCTGTTGATTTACTTTTATTTCCTTGGATTTTAGCTCATTTGTTATCCCTTGCAGTCTTATTTGATGCTGAATCTCACCAATTTGTTCTAACAATTATTTTTGGGAGTCGAAGATATTGCCAAAGGTATTCTTGTTTCAGAGTTTGAGAGTTTGTTTGAGATTCTTTAACTTTTGTTGGAATCTGTACATTTTGGATCCGCGAGGGACCTCTGCCTCCCTCTACTAGTTCTAGATATTTGCTTGGAAATCAGGATGGTCAAGAAAAAACTATTCAAACCTAAAGGGTTTCTTACCAGGTGTGGCTAGGACATCCAACCATAACTGTATAGGCCAGTGATCTGAGCCAGAGAAGTTCAAGATAATATCTTCCATTGCCGTACCTTCTATCATAAGGGAGTCAGAGATGAGGAAACGATCTAGTTTGCAAGAGATTTGGTGTATTCCAGTACTTCTATTTGTCCAAGTTTGTATGCCATTGTTGGCCTCCAAGTTGATAAGGTGAAGATCATCTATGAGGCTATTGAAGTCGTTGGAGTCCTGATCTAGTCGTCTTGATCCTCCTTTTTTTTCCTCCAGGCCGCGAATGATATTAAAATCTCCACCAACAATCCATCTGTTATACTGTGTTAGAGTAGATAAGTAATTCAGGCTCTTGAGGAAGGCCTTCTTATCCCTTGGGCTGGTCGGGCCGTAGACATTGGTCAGGTGTCCAGGCTTGTTTGAGCCTATGAGCCTATAATCTGTTGTAATGGACCATTTGGTGGTGAGGAAGTTTTCCAACAACACCACGTTGGTGTTCCAGAGAATAGCCAATCCTCCGGCTGTGCCTATGGCGTCAATTGAGGCCACTACCCTTGCTTCCAGCAATAGGGAAGTTGCCTGTCAACGTCTTCTGAAGTGCATTTTGTTTCCTGCAATAGTACTATGTCTGGTTCTGCTAAGATCAGATCTCGTAGCATTTTTTGTTTGCTACATCCATTGAGGCCTCTGATATTCCATGAGATGATCTTCATAATGACGGGGGGGTGGGGAGAGGAGGGAAGCTGTCCAAGATCAGGTGGATTTGTCCCGCGTTTACCATGAAGTTGCCTATTTTTTGTATGAGCTTGTTAGTGGATTTCCTCCCCCTTTTCTTTTCATCTTTCTGAGTTTTATTTGGGTTCTTTGACTGACTACCCTAGATTCCTAAGACTTTGCTAGCTCGAGCTGAGGACCCAGCTGAAGAGTTGAGAAAGACCTTGTGCACCTTCTGTAGTTGATCCCTGGGTATAGTGTAATGTTTTTGCTGTCTGTAGGCATGCTCAAGCTGCCCCAGATCCACCCCAACTAGGTCTTGTTCCTCCAACTCCATTTTCGCATCCCCGTCCTCTGTCTCCTATAGGTCTTGCAGATCCTGAGCCATGTCTAGGGGAGGGAGATCAGATTCCTTACCCTATGGGGGCCATTCAGTTCCTTGGCATGTGGACTGAGGTCCATTGTTCGGAGGTGGTACATTTGGGTTTGAAGGGGTTGTGGGGTTTTCTAGTTGATCTTGTAAAATTGCAAACTTATTGCTAGTTGAGGGATCTTTACTTACTTGGGCTGGTTGTTTTCTTCCTCCTTATCGTCTTTTCCCTACTGGTTGTACAAATTCGTCCTTGTCTTTGCCTCTTTCTGGGTTCCCTTCTTTGTGATCCGTATTGAGAGGGAACTCTCTGAAGAGATGACCATGTTCGTGGAATTTCCTGCAGCGGAATGGAATGTGTTTGTATTCGATGGTTTGGGACCAGTCCTTGTCATGATATTCCAGTGTGATGGATCTTAGGAGCGGCTTGGCTATGTTTAGGTACACACAGATACGCACATAATGTGTGTAGCGTCGTTGCTTGGTAGCTTCAGAGGACTTAACATAGATGCCAATGGTGTTGCCAATGCCCGCCAGGACCTCTTCCAGCTAGAATTCCTGGGGAAAAGAGTACAATCTAATCCATACCGGCACGTGAGTGAAGTATTCCTTCTCAGGGGTAAACTTCTCTATCTAGAATCTTAAAAAGAGTCTTGCCGAGTTGTAGAAGTAAGGCCCCCCATCAAAGATGCGATTGCGGTCCTCAAGGTTGTGGAGGATGATTGTGAAGAACCCCTTGGAACCTAGTTGTAGATCATAATGACCTTTTGGTTTCCACTAGTGTTGTATCCATTTGACCAGATCACGCTCAAAAGGCCATATCCCTAGAAATTTTCCCACCAGGGCATAGTCTCACATGTATTGCTTCTGCTCCTCTATGCCAGGGTGAGATGATAACATATTTTGGGGCCTGTGGCACTTGTGGAATGCATTTACCCAACATCTAGGGAGTTGAAACAGTTGCAGGGACAGTCTCTTTATCTGGATTGATGTCCATCTCCCGATCCTTGAAGGTCCCTTCCGCTAGAAGCTTCAAACGCAAATCTGGTGGCGGCTCAAAGGTCGGTCGTTTCATTCCTCCTGCAGGGTTTCCATTCATCGCGGCTTGGCTATAGGAGACACCTGTCAGCTCCCCCTCCCTGCGAGACATGAGCCCCAGTGGGGCATTCGTTGTGGTAGCACAATTTAAAGCGACTGAAAAACCCTAAACCCTCGACGCAGAGCTACTCAAGTCAAAGGACCTTTTGTTTTGAAATTATATTCCACATGCTTTGGGATATTATATTATTTAAGATATATAAAACTAAGTGTTTGATATACTTAGCAAGAAACACAAGAAGAGAACGAACTATGGAGTTTGGAGGATTTGACCCTTGGAAAATTGTTGAATATAATAATAATTTTGCATGCCCAGTTAACCACCAATATTCCCTGTCAGCAATGATGAGTCACCCAACCAAATGTTTCCACATATCATCACTCGACAGGACAACAATATGCCCATAAGAATCTGCCATATGTCATTCAATAAAATCACACCATGTGTCACATTTTGTATGCTGCCACGTGTCTCCATTAATTAGTTGCCATGTGACACCATCCATTAAATTCCCTGTGGATGTAGCTCATTGTTTAATAAAGTGACACGTGTCACTTGAATATGTTCCTCATAGAACTTAGGATAGGAAAAATATTATTAAAATAATATGGCAAGTTCGTGGGTTTACGTGAATGCAGAGGTAGGTGAGGAAGTCACCAACAGTAATACATAGTAATAAATGAGTGTGAAAATAAATCATATATTTGGCTAAGTGTTGGAGAAGTTACATATTAAAGAGTATTAAAAAGTGTTAGGTGCATTATGATTGTGGAAGAAGTCAAAGTGCATTGTGAGGATAGCGGATATAACACATACTATTAAGAAATATCACCAACTCGTGAACCCGTGGTAAGCCATAGTAAATAAAACTAAGTCTGGAAAGTATATAATGGGTCACATGAAATATGGAAAGAAATATTTAAAATATGAAAAATGGGAAATAAAAGAATTAAGTGAAATTTGGGAAAGGAAAAATGGAAAAGGAATGAAAATGGAAAATGGGATAAAGAAGTCTGGAAAGGAAAATAAAAAGAAATGGAAAAATAGAGGAAAAGGGAAATGAATGTGAACGTGAAAAGGAATAAACGAAAATGGCTAAGTGTGGAAAATGGTAAGGGGAATATGAAAGTAACGAGACAATGGAAAAATTTACTATGTATAAAATGAGATAATTAATAGAGGTGAAAGGAACGGAGAGGAGAGAACATGTCACTTAACATTTTTCATATTTCTTCTTGTAATACCTCCATTGGAATTATTGACAAAAGTATGCTTATCTTGGTCATGGAGACTCCGATTTTGATTCTGTGAAATGGATGGCGAAGCTAATAGTGAGGACTATGCAATGAACATATAATAGTTCAGAAATATTCATCTTCAAATATCATTTTTGTTTTATTATTCTAGGAGAGGGAACATATAGGTGACCAAATTTTGGTCAACACATACTTAAGGCATTCTTTCATGCTTATCAAACCATGAAGGAGACAAAAAATACAAAAAAAATAAAGAACGCCTGGTGGTTTTTCACCATTGGTATATTATCAAAATGGGAACATCAGTCGAGTTACCCTTGAACATGGAACCTATTTGATCCCTCATCATATAGTTGGGTTTTATCTTTCGTAGGAGTAATCCGAGTAATATGAGTGAGAGATACTCCTCTAACTGGTTACTCTCCTAGTCATTATGGAGATTTCTTCAATTCCTACTACATTGTTTCACTATATTCGTCCAAATTTTGTGTCTTGCTGCCAATTCACGATTGCGTCGTGCTATATGTTCAAATGAAGTTTAAGCCCAAGTTGACCATCTGCTGTTTTTTTTACTTTCCGAGTTAACCATCCCTGTGTCAATTATACTTTGTGATACTCTCTCATCACATAATATCTTATTCTATGTTTCATTTCGATTGATCTGGGATACATCAAGGCCCTCTTTTGATGGATCTCTTCCTATCGACTTCAACAAATTATCTAGGAGAGGGATATAGAAACCATATAGTACCTTGGAGTTTGCAATTCTTAGTGGCAGGCCTCCTCGTGATTGACAGTGGGTTTACATAATTGACTCCTAATTGATTGATTCAATGATTGTTTGACATTATATCATCTATTCACACTCACTATATTGTACTAGGTAACTTGTCATCCATCTTCATAACCAATGGGTCCTCTTGCATCTGTTAACAATGCACATCAATGACCGGTAATTAGATGGTTTCTACCATGCTCTAAATGAACTTATCTATTCACATGATGTATATTTATACCATCGGGTTTTGGGACGAATAACTTGGGATTTGGGTCACATCATTTATTTACAACATTCCCTCCGAGTATGTCACTTGTATATGAGTACTTTAAAGACTTCATGGGCATCCTCCTTAGTGCTCATTGTCTTCCTGACATATATATTCTATGTCATATATCCACATGGTATTTTTTGGTGGCTATGAATGAGTTCATGATGTAGATCCACATTGTATTGTCTCGTGGCTATAGTCCTATTGGTGACATGTATGCAATGTATATTCTTTCATGGACATGGTCTAGTATTTCATTTCATGGATCCATAGTGTATTTTTTGGTGTCCATGCTCTTCAGAGTCTGAGTATGTTTACTTAGGGGATGGTTTATTTATACTCTCATACTTGGTGTTTGATTGCAGGAATTCTTTGGCTTCCAAACCTCCTTTTCTCTCTCCTCATGCTGCCTCATATGGACACTATTTTATTGTAATGTTTTTTATCCATCCATTCCTTTCCTAACCATACACATTAGGGGGTATTTGTTATATCATTAATTTCCACCCTACAAGTTAAAAGGGAATCCATCAAAGGATATAAGCCAAAATACACATTTTTATTAAGATTTGATTCCTTTTTGGAGATCATTGTTGAACACATATGAGACAAAAAATGATGATCACTTAACACTAGTCTTGAACAAGATATTACCTATAAAAATTCTAGATTAGGGAAGTTACTGTTACAGGTATGAACTAACTGAGAGGGGGGGGGGTGAATCAGTTAGTGTATATTATTAACCATTTACTCTCATTTTTAATTTTGAATCATGAATCTTAGTGGCAGTGAGTCTTTACTGTGAATTCCAGAGTTATAAACATAA
>JASDQU010750912.1:52147-63796 GCA_032191745.1 Picea mariana
GATGTTGAGGATGCTAAGATCCTTGGTATTTCAAATCCTCCGAACAACCAACTTGTGGCAACTTTGGGATGACATAGTTCATCACAGAGGGGGTTTGTGAAACGCAATGTGAGTGTGTGGAAGCCGAAGAAATCGAAGAGGAAGATGGTGATGGGGGTGGATGTGGGCTTAGAGGATGCTTGCAATCTTTCCATTTGTGCACTGGTGGGGTGATACACCTACCGGTCGCACTGCAAAAGACCGTTAGTTTCATGGATGGTGAGTACCTGGGAGCCAGTCCTAGGGTATTCTCCAAAGCTATTTTACTTACCGTGATGATGGCTGGGGTTTGTTTTCAAATATCTCGAGGACAAGGAGCTCATACTTGGAGGGAGATTAATGCTCAAAAGGTGGTGCATTCACTTCAATCCAAACATTGAGTATTTCATTTTTCTCCATCTTTGGGTGCTTCTCCCAGGGCTTCCGCTACAGTCGTGGAACTCCAGGGTGCTTCARGAGATAGGTAATGTGCTGGTTCATTTCATAAAAGTAGATGAATATGCCCTTYGGTCTACAGATAAATGCATGGCCAAAGTATTAGTTGAGGTGGACAAAGACACAGGGCTGCTTGAATCTTTGGAAATTGACTAGCAAGAACATCTTTTTGTTCAACGTCTGGATTACCTAGGGGTACCATTTCAATTCTCCMTCTGTAGACGCACTCTCCATTTACATAAAGACTGTCTTTCGACACAKTGGGCAACAGACCCTGAGGAGACTTGGGAGGAACAATCAAAGGACCTTTACATGGATCTGGAGGAATCACAGGATGTGGGGGGTCATGTTGCTTCRAGTGAGGAAGATKCTCATGGGAGGTTGGCCACCACCTTTGTCAGTAAGCTCAAGTCCCTGTGTCCATCTCTTTATTTTTCTGTGACTTGTCGTGAGAGGGATCACATGGATAGCTCTCACACATCCGATTAGTTACAACAATCGGGTTCACACTTGGGGAAGGACCTTGAATCTACTGTCCCCATACCACCCCCAATAGTGACTAATGTGGAGCCCATACCCAAGCCTGTGGCTTCCCTTGAGCCTTTGATGACAAATCCCCCGACCAAAACCTATGCAGATGCTTTTTTCTTGAATCTGAGGTCTTCGGGGGTCGTAGCTAGTGACCCCGTTTTGGATAATATGATAAACACTCTGATAAACCGAATGGGAGGGGTACAGGAAGGCACTAATCGAGTCGGCGGCACATTTGCGGAGTCGTCCAGATGTATTGATCTGGACGGGTGGCGATTCCTCTGGGGCATATAACTGCAAAGAATGTGTATAAATCCATTATGACAAAACAGTGGACGGCCAGAACTGGTGGGTGGAGGAAGATGAGGTCGAATTGGGATTTCCCTTCAAAACACAAACTATTTTTTTGGTTGGCTGTAGAATACAGAGTCCTTACCTGGGAAAATMTTCAACTCAGAGGTCATGTGGGACCTGGCATCTGCCAACTTTGCAGGAATTATGGGGAGTCGTTAAATCACATATTTGTACATTGTTCCTTCACCTCTCGAGTATGGGATAAATTAAACATGATACACCCTTTATTCTATCGGGTGGCGCAGTTCCTCATTTCTGGATTGTATGAACTGCTAGTATTCTCATAATTGTTCGGCCCCAACATTACCTGTTTACATCTGCTGGTACATTTGGTTATAAAGGAACTTAGTTATATTTGAATCTTGTCTCCCTTCGTTTCAGAAGGTGATTCACTTAGCTTTGGTTGCACTAGAAGCCAACAAGAAACATACTTATACTCCAATCCCGAGAGCTCCAAAAGAAGTGATGACTAGGAAAAAGATCACTGGATGGTTTGATGGTGCTTCACAACAAAACAGTGAAMACAGTGGAGTGGGTGGAGTGATAAATACTAGAGAGAATACTTTTTAGAAGTGGATGATAAACTGTGGAGCTGGAACACACACCAGAGATGAACTTCTAGGGGTTTGGGCATTATTAACTTTAGCCTCTCCACTATTTATATATGAGATCAGCATCCTTGGAGATTCAAGAATAGTCATTGATTGGCTAAAAGGAAAAGGAAGGCTACAAGTGGTCACCTTGGAGAGTTGGAAAGAAAGAATTGCATATCGCTTCAAACTGTTCTGGGACATATCTTTTGGGCATGTATATAGGGAAGACAATCAAGAGGTAAATCACCTATCAAAACAAGCGCTCCTGAGGCATTGAGGTTACATTGCATACTACTTATGTGAAGAGGGACATGAGGGCCCTACTATGCACTTAAGTCTATTTTAAGCCTAGAGTACTTTTCCCCCTTATCTTTTGTCGTTGTAGTATTATTTACTCGGTGTCTTAATGCTTTTTTGTAATGTGGGGCTCCTATGACACAGCTGGAAATGATTGTGGGAGGTTTTTTATTTCTCTCCATCAGTAAATTGTATTGAATAGCTATAGGCAACAAGGTATTGTTTTGAGTTTTCATGGCAGCCAATAATATCTATTGTGGCATAAAAAACTCTTATATACACTTTTATATTATTATGAATATAAAGAGAAATTTTATGTGGAAAAAAAAAACATCCGATGTCACCATAACTTCCCTTTAATATAATAAAACATTTCATATATATTCATTGCTATTTGGAGGAAAACAGAAGACTAGTACAACCATTTCACGTCACTTGGGACCATTTTATCTCCTTAWAAAATKAAAGTAAGGAAGATGTTAATTCCCTATGCTCCTAAAAACATGAAACGACACACTCCCCCAAATATAACAAAACGTTGMTATATATTGATTGCTATTCAGAAGAAAGTCAAGTAGCATTTACGAAAAGAAGAGTTGAAACTATTTATTTCATTTTATGCTTTCTAATCGGATTCTGGCCCAATTTACAGATTAGTTTTAGCTTCCTAATCGTATTCTGTGCCAATTTATAGGTAAGTTTTAGCTAACTTTTGTTTTTCAGGCACTGGATCGATGGCCACTACATTCACATTGATCTTTAGTTTAAGATCATGATCTTGTTTTTTGATTTCGGCCATGGATCTTATTTTAGTATATGAATTCAAATTCTAATACTATTAGATATTTAAAACATACTTGACTGAATAATGCAATTATATTTGAATGTAGAAGTATATATATAACTAGCACAACCACAAAGTGGTCGTTGTTGCGGCTGGTGAACGCCGAAATTTATCTGGACGAACAATTCTCTGGTGAATTGAAACGCATGGACAGCTGAAACGCACATAGAGCTGAGGAAATCCAAAAGTTAATCTTAAATGTGGTAATTCCAAAGGTTAATCAGTTAAACGTGGCAATCATATGGTGGTACAATAATTTCTTTATATGATTAGGTAAATGTTAAAAAGTAAACATGTTAACTGATGCATTCAAAAATACAAGGAAGTTATGAAGAGTAAATAAATTCATTGATTTGGGGGGATGACTAAGAATATTCCAACATTTTCAATTGTTAGCCATCATATTAGAATTTTAGATTAAAGGGTGATTAATTGTGCCCATCTCCAATAGTTATATGCCTTTCGGTGTAAATATGAAAATATAAGAGTTTTATCATTGATTTATATTTATAGATGTATTCAATATTTTTTGAAACAATTCTAGGAATTTTAGGTTCAGATTTCACAACAGTTATTGGTATACTTTAAGCCCTAGTAAATTAGTCATGCACAATACTTGTGGCCTTTGCTTTTAAACTATTTCGATAATGAAATATATTCTAAAAATTGTTTTAATGGTAGTGCAGTACAACTCTGAAGGTTCTTAATATCTGTAAAGGGAAGGGAAGGGGATGGTTCTTATTAGCTAACAAGGATTTGAATAATGGAGGACATATACTGCGGTGAAGATAGTCATGCATCCAAATTCGCAGATAGCTCAGCTGGTAACGATGCATCAATGTATGAAGAGAGTGGTTCAGGTGCAAACTACACTTTGGAGTTTCATGATGTTCGTGGAGAAAACCGTTTAATGACATCTTCAAGCTGTTTGGAAAAAATCTCTATATGTGATTCAGCAGGACTTTTCCCAAAAGTTCAAACAATCCAATCTAGTGTAGGCCTTTACAGAGAAGACATAGTCCAATGCAAAAAACACAAAGGTTTAATTGGGATGGTAATGAAACTTGTAGATGATTTAGATTCAGATAGCGCCAGTAGTGACAGTGAAGATCAGGATGAAGATGAGTCTATTCCATAGGACTGTGCACAGATTGTTTGGACAGATCTTTCCGAGACTACTGAGAAAATCAATGACATTGAGGTGCTTGACAGGGTTTTCGTGCATGTTGATTTCATTGCAGCAGCTTCAGATCCATTTGGACAGATAGGCATAGTGGTTAACGTGGAAATGACAGTAGATTTGTTAACTCCGACATCAGATACTATAAGAAACGTTTCCAGTAGAAATCTACATCGAATAAGGGCATTTGTACTGGATGATTATGTAATTCATGGACCTTGGCTGGGAAGATTCGATGAAGTGGTTGATAATGTGACAATTATATTTGATGATGGATCAAAATGTAAACTAATGAAGGCAAACCCTGATCTCAGATAAAATATGAGAAACAAACACACGGTGAGGCTACGCTCACTTCTATATTATTCAATGAAGATAGATTACATCCTTATATAGGAAAAGACTCTACCGATTCGGTTACATGCAAACCAAAGACAACTAGACTCTCAACTATGAACTGACTCTTAACACGCCTACAACTGACTCTCACAACTGAAGCTTATAACTAGTGCTTACAACTGGCGCTTACTCCATTATTTCCATGTCTCCCCCTTAATGGAGAATGGATTGACTTCTACACCTAACATCTCCCTAAACAATTCAAACTTAATATTTCCAAGAAGCTTAGTGAAAATATCAACAACATTTTCACTAATATTTCAATACACAAGATTTATTTCATTTGACTGCAACTTTTCTCTAACAAAATGATACTGGGCTTCAACATGCTTTGTCCTTGCTTGAAAAATCGGATTCTTCGCAATATTTATTGAACTTTGATTATCACATCTATCATCATAGGTTCCTTTTGTTCTTCTCCAACATCTTGAAGACGTATTCTTAACCAAACAGCTTCACAAGTTGATGCACACAAGGATTTATATTTTGCTTTAGTAGAAGACAAAGATACAGTAGGTTGCTTTTTACTGCACCATGAAACAACCCCGGATCCAATGTGGAACGCATATCCAGTGGTTGATCTTCAATCATCCAGATTGCCAGCCAAATCTGAATCTGAATAACCTGTCAACTCAACATCAGATGCATCAATATATTTAATACCATAATCAAGTGTACCTTTTAGATACCTGAGTACTGCCTTTGCTGCATTCCAATGGCTTTCATGAGGTTTCACCATGAACTGACTTAACACACTCACAAAATATGAAATATTAGGTTTGGTTGTGGTGAGACAATTCAGACTACCCATCATCTGTCTATACACAGTGCCATTCACCTCCTTCGAACCATCATCACAAGAAAGTTTCACATTCTATTGCATGGGAACAGTAGAAGACTTACACTGATCCACTTTAAATCTCTTAAGTATTTCTCTGATATACTTACTCTAACAAACAAAAGTTTGGCCTGTATTTCTCCAAACTTCAAGACCTAGGCAATAATGTAACTCACCAAGATCTTTAATTTCAAATACCTTTGATAATTGCTCCTTGATTTCATCAATTAACTTCTCTACATTTCCTATAATTATTAAATCATCAACATATAATGAAATCAATATGATATACCCATGTTCATCAAATTTGGTATACAGATTTGGATCACTTTTGCTCCTCATAAAACCCTGTTGAAGAAAGAAAGAGTCTATCTTCTCATACCATGACCTAGGTGCCTGTTTTAGTCCATACAATGCTTTCTTTAATTTACACACTAAGTGTTCTTGCCCCTTTTCAACAAACCCTTCAAGTTGAGTAAAGAAAACCTCTTCCTTTAACTCACCATTCAAAAATGTAGATTTAACATCTAACTGATGCAACTTCTAATGGTACTTTGTAGCTAAAGCAATTAACATTTTGATAGTAGTCAATTTAGCTATTAGTGCAAATGTTTCAGCATAATCAATACCTTCTATTTGTGAATACCCCTTTGCCACCAGTCTAGCCTTATACTTATCTATACTACCATTTGATTTAAAATTGGGTTTGTATATCCATTTGCATCCAATGGGCTTCTTATGTTTAGGCAATTCCTTCAATTCCCATGTATTGTTTTTCATTATAGATTCATATTCTTCCTCCATTGCATTTCATCATTCATCATGTTCATTAGCTTCATCAAAACTCATGGGTTCTATGACATTTGAAATGTTACTCATTAGGGAATAGTCTTTATATCTCTCAGGAAGTTGAATATGTCTTGAAGATTTTCTCAACTGATTATCTTCCTCCCCACTTTGTGAAGATATGTCTTCACCTCTAGGTGAATTGTGACTGCTTGAATTGTCCATATCACTGAGTCCTTCTTGTTGGTACTACTGTTGTCACTGCGGGGATGGCTGTTGTTGTCTGGGTTGTTGTTGTTGCTTCTCTTCTTTAACTCCTTCATCAAGAAGTCTTTTCCATTCCTCGTGGCTGTTGTCGTCATGATTTCTTGCTTCCTGCTCATGGAAACGCACATCTCTACTTGCAAATACTTTGTGAGATCAAACAATTTGTATGATTTAAATTCAGAACAATACCCAATGAAAATAAATTTAATGGCTTTAGCATCCAATTTCCTCCTATTCTCCTTTGGAATATGAACAAAAGCCTTACACCCAAATACTTTCAAATTATGAACTGCGGGTTTGGAACCATTCAAGGCTTCGAAAGGAGTAACATTATCAAGACACCTTGTTGGACTTCTATTCTTTAAATAAATTGCAGTATTTATGGCTTCAACCCAAAATGCATTTGAAAGATTCTTACCTTTCATCATACTGCGTTCACATTATCAAAACTCCATTTTTCTGTGGAGTGTGAGGTACTGTAAACTGTTGTACTATTCCATTATCTTTGCAATATTTGTTGAAGTCCCCTGATTTATACTCTCCCCCTTGATCTGAACGGAAGATTTTGATGGATTTTCCTGTCTGCTTTTCCACCATGGTTCTAAATTCCTTAAAGTACTCGGTAACATCACTTTTTCGTCTAAGGAAGTAAACCCATGTGTATCTCGTGCAATCATCAATAAATAACAGAAAGTAAAATGCACCTCCTAAAGACCTAGTCTGCATAGACCCACAAACATCAGTATGTACAAGATCTAACACATCTCTCTTTTTCTTATCAGGATTAGAGGGGAATTCATCTCTGTGCATCTTTCCTAATGCACATCCATCACAAGCAACCTTCTCATTCTTTAACATGGGAAGTCCTTCAACCATATTCTTAATCTGTAACAACAATAATTGAGGATGATTGATGTGTCCATACCTTTGATGCCAAAGAATCTCTGTTGGCATAGTGGCAGAAGTCAATGCATGATGTGCTTTGCTAGTAACATCAAGTTTGTATAGACCTCCCGCTCTGACTCCTGTTGCAACAGTTTGGAAGTGGTCCAACAGATCCTTCACTATGCAATAATTCTTGAAGAATTCAACCTTCAAGTTCTGATCTGTAATGGTGGACACAGAGATCAAATTTTTCTTTATTCCTGGCACATACACCACATTATGAATGTGAAGAATAGTACCATTCAACAATGTCACAAGAATGTCTCCATATCCCTTGATCTTATGAGCGCGGTCATCTCCAAGATATATGCTGGCACCATTCTGTGTTTCTTTAAAATTAGCATACCAATTTTTATTACAAGTCATATGTACTAATGCTCCAGAATCCACAAACCAGGCATCAAAATCATCTATTTCAGCAGATAAAGCAGTGTTAGACAAAAATAGCCTAAGATCCCGTGAGTCAAAATTCGGGGGTTCACCAATATCATCACTAGCAATAAATAATCTAAAATCTTGATTTGAAGATTTTTTTGCATAATGACCTGAATGTGTTCTAGGTTTATTCCTAGCCTCATCACTTTTCTTCTTATGACAATCTTTAACAATATGTCCAGGTCTACCACAATAAAAACAACTCTTTGACTCATTCCTATTAGATTGCATACCTTGATTTGGAGGTTGTCTTCTTTGCGATGAACTGCCTCTCTACCATGAACCACCTCTCTGCCATGAACTGCCTCCTCTGCCTCTTACTCCCGTTCTCCCTCTCACAGATCTATTATTTGACCACAGTGCCAAATATTTACTCGGAGGCTTCAGATTCCCGCGCCACTCTTCCTCTTGCAGTAAAATACCTGTCAGTTCTTCAAACGTAGGAGGTTTCTCCCTTGCTGCGAGACCTGTTCTGAACATATGATAATCTTCTAGAATACCATTTAAGGTAATAGTGACCATATCAATGTTGGAAACAGCTTCCCCTATATTTACTAGTTTGTCTTTCACCTATTTAATATCACCCAAAAATGAATTAATAGATTCATTTACATCCATCTTAATGCCTAGCAATTTAGTTTTTAGGAACAAAATAAGATTTGTGTCACTATTTTCATACAATGCTTTAAGCATTGTCCATGTTGTAGCATAAGTTGTAGCTTCTCTAATATGTGGAATTATGCTATCTTTAACAAACATGCACAACAATACCTTTGCCTTGTTTTCGCGCTTCTCCCAATCTTGGATTTGTGTTGCTGTCACACCTGCAGCCGCATCAGATTTCAGTTTAGTTCCCTTCGCAATGTTCTAGACACCATAGCCCTCCATGACCATCTGCATCTTGAATTTCTAGTTAATGAAGTTTGAGCCATCTAACTTGTTGGCTTCGTTGAGGTAGGTCTCTGCTAGCGGATTCGTCATCATTGCAATTTTGTCTTTGCAAGTAAATCACTAAGGATATGCAACTTTCTGTCGCTCTGCCTTCGGATATCACCGATCCGTCTCAATCTAGGCTCTCAGATTTCGTAAAATAAATATAAAAAAAAAACTCTATGCATAAAAACGTATGCTCTCATGCTCATTTATAAAAAGTCTCTCATAAAAAGATCTTACAAAAAAATTTAAATTTCTTTAAAAGAAACTTTCCTAAAAAAAAGAAACCCTTTTTTAATACATACTCCCTCTTCACCTCTTTATACGATTTTCTTAAAAAGTATCCCCTTTAAAAAAAATGCCTCGCAATTTATAAAGTAATATAACCCGATATGAAACGTGGCATCCACTAATCCCAAAAACTCTCACGTACCTCCAATGAAAAGCTTATACACAGGAATAGTTTTCTCAAAAAAAAATACTCATGGATTCTTTGCACCAAATGGTGGATCGGCCCTCTAGCCTCCACCTGCTTTCACGCAGCCATTCTCCAACTCGAAACCATGAGGCTCTTCTTATCCAGCCTGTGGACCAACTAACGTTTTCATAAATAGAGGAATACACCAGACGGATTTGCACACGCCTCTCCTCGTAAGCTCGCAGATTTAGCAAAGCTCGCTCTCTCCCTCTGGCTCTGATACCAAGATAAAATATGCGAAACAAACGCACGGTGAGGCTACACTCACTTCTATATTATTCAATGAAGACAGATTACATCCTTATATAGGAAAATACTCTATTGAGTCGGTTACATGCAAACCAAAGACAACTAGACTCTCAACTATGAACTGACTCTTAACATGCCTACAACTAAGTCTCACAACTTGAAGCTTATAAATGGTGCTTACAACTCACGCTTACTCCATTATTTCCAAGTATCTCCTTATTCCAATCTCCAATAATCTCCATTATCCTTACTTTCCAAGGCAGCGCGTCCGGGGCAAATCTTCAACAGTTTTCAAGAAGGCTCGATGGTTGTGTAGTAAATGGAAGAACAATATCATGGAAGGTACAGTTGGTAATGTGAAAGTGGGGTCAGTTTTCATCCATTGGATTGCTGCAGCAAATCCATGTTACAATTCTCAGTCAACTATCATCCCTCCAAGGGAACAGAACCCTAAACAACTAAAGCTATTGTCTTATTTTTCATATGCTAATTGGAAGCTAGGCAACCGGTGTCTACTTCCCGCATCTGAAAGGAAGACATCTGAAGTTACTCTACCTGTCACAGATGATATTGTTTCCCATAGAAGAGCACGGAGAAAAGATAATGTTCTTGAGGAGGCACTATATTTGGGCAACAAACAAACTCGGGTAGATGTGATATGGCAAGATGGCACAAGGACATATGGTGTAGAGTCTAGAAATTTGACTCCCATTGATGATCTTGGGGATCATGACTTCTTTCCTGAACAGTACGTATTGGACAAGGGTTTGGATGATGATCGCAAGGCCTCTGAAGCCGAACAATTAGGAATTGTAAAAAGTGTGGATTCAAAGGAGCGCACTGCAAGAGTAAGGTGGTTGAAGTCTGTGGGTTGTCCAGAAGATACAGGAAAATTTGATGGCGAGGAGTTAGTAAGTGTCTATGAGCTAGCTGAGCATCCAGATTAGGACTGCTTTGTTGGGGACATCGCTATACGTCTCTCTCTGGTCTCTGGGGAAAGAGAATTGCCTCGCATTGTCAATTAGTTGGGTGGCCAGATAGAATGTAGGGATGAAACAGGACCCAAAAAAGTTGTTGAGACTACAGATCTATCTACAAACAAAAAAGGACTGAAGAAAACACAGAAGGCAGATCTTGACAAGAGTCTTGAGGAATCTAATCTATCCTGGATTGGGAATGTCATAGGTGTTGAGAATGGAGACATCGAGGTAGCATGGGAAGACGGAATGATCTCAAAGGTATGCTATTTTATTTCTTGATCATAGTGGACTAATGTGGTTCTTTTAGGGTCGCAGAATGATCCGTTAGCTTTCGTGAATCAGAATGATCTGGCTATCACAGAATGAAATGAACAGTATGAAATTGATTTGATAGTAGGATTGGATAAACGTTACAATTTTTTTGGTTTGTTATGTAGGTTGGACCTCAACAAATATCGCTGGTTAATGGTGAAGAAGATATTACAGAAGATGATGATGAAGATGATATAGATGATTCTGCAAGCTGGGAAACTACTGAAGAAGATGATAAAGATGAAGAAGATGATTCTACAAGCTGGGAAACTGCTGAAGAAGATGATAAAGATGATTCTACAAGCTGGGAAACTGCTAAATATGAAGAAGATGATGGTAAAATTGGGATGGAACAGACAAAGGATGACTATATAGTGCATAGCTTGTCCAGTAACTCAGAAATTGAGAGAGCGTCCATGATTACACAAAATAACTCAATTGTATTACTCCACTGTTACACACATACATAGGTAAATATACAGCTGGATTCAGATCCAACTGTTTCCATATTTGGAGGGAGTGGTTGAGGAGATATCTCAACAACCTCCTACAAATATTCAACCAACCCAATCTAGTCTCCTAAAGTAAGCTTTATTCTAACACCCTCCCTTAATGCTTACTTTACAAATTACAATACAACACAAAAGATTACAACACTAGAACTTTCATCTGTCTGTCTGATCTGGTCTTCCTCAGCACTGAAACTCACTCTGCAATCACACGGCTTCCGCTCTTTCTTCTTCCTCTTCTTCGA
>JASDQU010750913.1:18084-33483 GCA_032191745.1 Picea mariana
ATGGTTTTCTGTGAAGAATGAAAATATTATGCTAACTCTTATAGTCCTGAGTAGAAGAAAAGTCAAGAGAATGGATGTCTACCTCCAACCATTGATTGATGAATTTAAGAAATTATGGGAGGGGATACATGTATATAATGTATCAAGTCCCATCCCAATGGAGAGGTATTTTGTGTTGTATGTCATATGTGTGTACACCACACATGATTATATAGGACTAGGATTTTTTTATGGTAAGAATGTTGATTGATTTGTTTATATCTATATTGATATCCGACATACCTAATTTGGTGAAACTATCTTTTCGACACTAACATGCTCTGTATACAACAACATCCTAGGTCTTGTATCAAAAGGGTATCATGGATGAAAATGTTGTGGGCCTTATGTAAAGGCTAGGTGGTACAACCACCTATGAAATTTGATGTATGATTTCTTGAGGGTATTTCTCCTAGAAGATTGCCCTTATAGAAGAGTTGCATCTTCTTTAAATGGTAAACTAGAGATAACCCACAGACTTGAAATAATCACACCGACATATTATCTCAGGGAATATGACATAGAGAAGGAGAAGGAAATGAAAAAAATGTTTGATTCAAATGGGGAACCTATGTTTAATGATCCTAAAAATTTTAATTCATATGTTGAGAAAATTTCCATTGGGATGAAAATGAAATATTTATTCTATAAGCTTCATTATTGGGAGCATCTTAAGATTGCCCACTTACTAGATCCCATGAATATATTAAAAAATGTTTCATCTTCTTATGGAGGCACATATCATTGAATAAAAATGACACATTGGCTATTAGGAGAGACATTTTTTCTTTGAGTACTAAAAAGAGATGTTGGCCAAGAAAAAAAAGTAGAGCAGATGTTGTTCCATCTTGGTATTTTAAAGAAGTTGACTTCCAATGGAATTTTACAAAAGATGATATTTCTATGGTGAAGGATGTTATATTGGGTGTGAAGGAACCTTATTTATATGGGTTGACTCTACAACATTGCTTCAATGTAGAAGGAATTTTTTTGGGGTAGAAATAACATGACCATTTGAAACTTCCAAGGGTATGTATGTGGAATACATGATTCTTCTTCTATAGTGTGGGTAAAAATATACTACACACTCATAGTTTTATGAAAATTAGCAATGCATGTGTCTATTTTGTAGTGTCATTATCCTTTGATTGTGCATGGTTGTGTGAACCATGATTTCCCCTGGATCTTAGGATGTTCCATATCAAAATTATCAACATTTGTACATGGGATCACATCAAAGGAGACTCATATAGCTATCATTCCATGATGACATTGAGAGATAGTTGAGATAGTTTGTATGTTTGAGAAGGAACAACCCATGAGTTTTATGGGCTTGTTAGTCCATAATCTAATTCACCTACGTGATGAGGTTAAATTAACTGGGGTGCTCTCATGTCATTGGATGTTCTTCTTAGAGAGGTACATGGAAAAATTGAAGGGGTTTTATAAAAAAAGGGAAAAAATAGAGGGCTCTATGAAGGAGGGGTACATAATATGTGAGTCATTCTATTATGCCAATGATTACATCAAGAAAATTGATAACACATCAGGGGTAGTGTTTTTGGACAACCAACAAGATGAGGACAAAAGGGAAGGGGAGATATTCGAAATGAATGAAAAAGGGCATATGATAAAGAATAATTCATTTATTTTTTGTCAAATTTGTACAAATCAACTATTTACACTGAAGTTGATAATGATATATTTGATCTCATACTATTTTTTTTGAATTATTCTATGCATCAATGAATTTAGAGATTGACGCCATCAATAAATTTGTTCTTTATAATGCAGAAGAAATGCAACCATGGGTCACATTATATTAAGAGAAAATAAGGAAATGGGACATTAACATTAAATCATTCATATGGTTGAATGGTATAAGCATGCCTTATCTAGGTTATTTAAAATAAAACATGTCAAAAATATATCCCAACAATTGGGTGGCTAACTAGATTACAGAGAAATATGGCGTGTCTAGTCATTACCCACGTGGATAAGAGATGGATGCACTAAACATGGGGATAATGTGCAACAACTTTGTAATACATCTGAGTACCATGTTCAATTTATAATATTACACATTTGAATTGTAACATGTATTATGTTTGTATTAATGCTTGAGTTATTAGACACATGACACTGTCCTTTGTTTTCATTTTTACAGGTGCATTCGTTCCCATCTATGTGGGAATACGACCATCATTTTCACACCGAGGATGTCAATGATGGACACATAACACAATATTGTGGAGTGGAGGTTAAGTTCAACCAATCTAATCATTCTAGCCACCTTGATCAAAACCTAATAGAGGGGAAGTTAGGTTACATTGAAAAGATACAAGAGATCATGAAAATGGAATTATCATCTTTTCAATGTGTTATTTTTAGTTGCAAGTGGTGAGATACCTTCAACCAAGGAAATGTAAAGGAATATTGTGATAGTGGGATGATGCAGGAGCATCGCCAACACATCAAGCGAGCCAGCGCGGAAGCGGAAGATAGCTGGACAAGCCAACACAATTTTTTAAAACACCTTGGAAGTTGTTGCGCGAACATTAATGTGAAGATTTAATGAAGCACACTTGTATATTGTAAATGGACCTTGAGCGGATTGCTCTCGTCCTTAGTAGATAGACGACATTTAAAGTAGTTAATGCAGATAGATAGAAATTAAATTCTAGAATAGACAGTTGTAGAGCGCAAGAGGGAAACAAGATATAGACACCCTCATTGTGCATTGTAACATTATTATGAAGAAGATGAGCAAGAACATGCAGAGAGCTGTGTAAGAACACCCATGTATAGACATTTGAATTAATATAAGAAATCTTTGATTCAAATTCATGGTTTGTGTTGTTCTCTGTGTATTGATGTTGATGTTCTCATGAATGTTTGCTTCCTGTTATACATTTTCTTTTATGTGCTGTGTATATGATTTCATGTTTGAATTGAAGTCTAAGAGAAAGAAGGAATGAGTTTCAATTGTTTATCTATTTGAGCCAGTGGATTCCTGCAAGGAGTGTAGTTGAAGTGTCCGCAAGGAGTGCGTTGACAGAGGGTTTAGATAGAGATAGATTTTGTTCTCATTCATCCCAGAATTGCAGTTGGGCACATGAGCCGTGCAAGGAGTGCGCAGGTTGAGTGAAGTTCAGGGTTACGAACCTGAGCAAGTGTTTTAACACTACTGCTGCAGGTGTGTGTAGAGTCGAAGGACTTCAACACTTAGACGTGGTTGGAGGTTTTCCGGAAGGAGTGCGTGCTAGAGAGTTTTCTGAAGGACTTGAAAGTTGTGGGCAAAAGCTCAGGAAGGATAGGCCTTTGAGTTTGTTGAAGAACAACGAAGACAAGTTGTGCCTTGAAGGTCGGCAAGAAGTGTCGTAAGTTATGCGTAGGTGGATGAGTTCCATGAAGGAGTACTTAGCTCATTTCGTAGGAATCGCCAAGGAAGGAGTGGACGGTTGGTATTCTCTGAAGAAAATTCGTGACATCTCGTGGGTCATCAGATCTCACTAAGGTGCAGGGGAGATACGACATCATATTCTCTAGAGTTTCGAAGCTCAGGAGGGGCAGAGCCGTTGATCAGGGCCACGAGGACCGTTAGATCTACACGTATATCGTGTATCGGGGTTTCGTAGATCGAAACTCCAAATTATTGCAACAGGAATCATGATATCACGATACGTGATATCCCGATAGTCGAAGGACAGTGTGTGGGCCATAGCGGAGTTGGTGAGTGGAGGACAGGTGGCACGAGCTATCGGAGTTTCACAACGAGAAGTGCCGAAAGCATTGCATCAGGATTCACGAAATCGCAAACCCTGAATTCCCGATAGAGGTGACGGGGCGTTGAAAGGTCAAATCGCACGCGTGTCGGGTAATCGGCATATCAGGAGTCGGGAGTCGGTAAAACGAAGTGTTTGACATCGCGAGTGGCGAAATCGCGATAGGAGAAGTCCCGATAGGGCAAAGAAAGAGTCAGCATTGACTGGCATCGGGTTTCGGGGATTCGAAACACCAACGCTCGACCATTGACCTCACGAAGCTGTGAAGTCCGATCCTCCGAGTGCAGAGAGGGGATCGCGCGAGAGTTCTGTGGGTGCAGATTTCCTGATAGGGAAATAGAAGAGCCTTGGAGTTCTTCGGGCCACGATAAGGGAGAATATCCTGTGTGCGCGTGGACCTTCTGATCTATGGGTGGTGAAGGGGCCACGTTGCCGTCATGGGATAATAAGTATTAACTATAAAAAAACATGGGTCGAAACTGAGCCTTATGTTTTCCCAAAACACTACAACCAAGTGTTTTCTTTACCCAGATGTTTTGGATGGGAATGATAATGTTATAATGTGAATAGAGGAAGATAATCAGGGTGATGGAAACAAAGAGAGATATGTAAAAATTTTTTTCCAACATTTATATTGTGGATGTGTCATTTCATTATGAGTGTCTATAATTGGCCAATTATGTTTTTTTTCTTCATTTTGTAATGTTGGATATAAAAATTTAACGAACGTTTCCAACCATCATATTGAAAATACATTAAATAATACAAGCATAAAAAGTGGTTTTGATATATTTGTATTATCATATTTGTTGTTTATTATATCAATTTTATGTTGTATTATATTAACATATGTTTATGTTAACTTTTGAATTACTAATCATTAATTGAGATATCACAAAGTTCATGACATATTCACATAATACAATAGTAAAGATATATTTGAAAACATGTTTTATTTAAAAAATAATGATATTACACAATCAAACCTTAAATTTTCTATTATTTGAAAAATTCAAAGTTAAAATAAATATATACTTACTTTGATGGAACTTCTAAGGAAAATTCCAACAAAATAACTTCTTGCAACATCTATGCGTTGTGTAACCACACTTGTGGTGTTGGCATTCTGATGCAGGAGCATCATTCCACCTCAGCATCGTGCCAACATTCCATCTCATCAACGCACATTCAAGAAGGGGAGAGGCGCCAACCCTGTCATTTTTTCCCCCGAATTTTAAATTTTAAATGTGAAGTTAATACAATTGAATGCTGTCAGGATGGAAGAGCCGAGCTATTGCATTTGTATAGGCTAAAGATAAGGTTGCCTTTAATAGGCCTGAGTTCTATAGATCTTGAGCCTAGCCTCGTATCTGAGATATTGATGTTCATTCAATGTAATTAATGAGACTTAGGTAGCTTGGAGGGAAAGATTCAAGGAGCCCCTCTTTTGTAAAAAGATCTTTGTATCAGATTTGACTAGGAATTTAAGGGGAAGGAGAGTAAGGAGAGGAGAGAGACGAGACTCAATTGTAGTCTGGGCTCACACATTGTAATTAACATTTTGATATTAATACAAAAGAACATATTTCTCTGTTTATCAATTCCTATGTGGGGAATGGTTGTTTATGAATGCATTTGAATGTTATTTGTGTGTTTATGAGTTCATGTAGGCTGTAGATGTATGATAGGTTTCAATTTGCAGGGTTAATATAGAATTCACTATCTAGCTGAGGGTTGTTGGGTTATTTTTGGGTTATTTAGGCTGTGAAAAGAGTCAACGACGAAGTATTTAACTCTGTAGTCAACGCAAGGAGTGCGTGTATGAACTATGCTTAGAGTTTAGAGAAGAACGTGCCAAGAGGGCACACCTGAGAAAAAAAATACTCAGAGAGGAGCCTCAAGGTTGCTAAATACCTTGATGGAGAGGTTGTGCAGAGAAGGCACATAGAGACAGGGTTACTAAATACCCTGGAGGAAATTCTACGCAGGAGTAAGCGTAGCACAAAGTTATTGAGGACTCTATAGAGCTCTAAGAGGAGGGCATTAAGCAGATGTAAGTGTGCACATATGAAATCTATTTCGAATTTTGAGAAGAGGAGTGTCAAGGAGAAAACAATCACAGAGTTACTTAACACTCTGTAAGCTCAACAAGGAGTGCTTGAGCATAAGTTTCCAAGAGGGCACATATATCCCTTCGAGGAATAAAGGGGGAAGAGACATTTGAGGCCCAAGCAGTTGAAGCTCAAGGTGAAACATAGTCATTGATACTCTGGAGGAAAAGAAGAACTCAACACTTGAAACTCCCAAAGGCTAGAATTCCGCAGTAAATCATGATCGTAGGATAGGGGAGGATGCGTGTTGTCAAATTGGCTATTCCGAAGATCATGAACTTTAGAGAGATTACAAGGGAAAATCTGTCAAAGATGAAATAGATTTGGGTCATTGACAGTGGAGGATGCATGTCAATAGATCGCGAACTTCACAGGTTTGTTACTCCAGAGATTTCATGGAGTCGTGTTTCAAAAATTGTCGAAGAACTGGAGGCTGAAGAAAATCAGGGTCATTGATTGGGAAAGGAGTGGGGGCCGTCAATCCCTCACATGCCAAGTAGGAATTTCCTGAGTTCAAGGAAATTAGTGACTGGTGAGAGAAAATACCCGAAGTGCGAAGCTACGAAGCTCCCTTTGAGTTGGCACTTGGGCACAAACCGATGTCATATGAAGGAAAGGATCTAGCAAGGGAAGCTAGTGTAGTAAAAAGCTACCCTGATTCTAAGGAAATGAGCTTCATATTCAACAACGTTATTACTACATTAAAATTATAGTTTGTACATAACATAGTAAGCTCCTCCATATAAAGGTGATAGGAGGGAGGAGGGACGCTGGGGCTGACTCTCTCTGTAAGGGATTTATCGTTATTCAAATTATTCAAAGAGGCGAGGAAAGAGATTGAGGGTTTGATAGAACCTTCACTTTGAAGGAAATGGGACCTATGTAAATTGGTTTGGGATCTAGAAGAGGCTCGAAGAGATGATCTGACTCCTTGATTTGAACGATGCTAGACTGGGAGGTTGCACAACCCCGAGGGAGAGTAGGGTGCTATGCATCAAGTGGTATCAGAGAGGAATTTTGTCTGCAAATTGTAGGAGTAGGTGAAAAGAGATAATCTAACAACATCAAATGGTATCAAAAGTTTAATTTCGCCTGTAGATAGCAGGTGAAGGAGGAAATAGAGTGTGATGCTCTGTAAAGATTTTTGCAAGGTGTGCAACAAATGGTAGACAACCAGGAGGGATGAAGGAAGAAAATATGGCTACTAAAGGCCATAAGTGTGGTCAAGGAGAAGACCACAAGAATAAAAGTAAAGAAAAAATTGACAAGGAGCTCAATGAGATAAGAGCATAGATGGAGAGGCTAGCATTGAATATGCAACAAGAGGAAAATGTGCGTTGGAGGTATGAGTGGCCCTTGAAGAGAAAATCAAAGTGGCATGTTAAAACGTTGTTGGATAGAAGAAAACAACAACAATTGAGGATGTGGCTGAGGCATGCTGAAAACCTCAATGACAAAAAGGAGAGAGTGGTTTACATTTGTGAACCAAAAGTAGGAGAAATCCTCAATGATGAGGAGAGGAGATCAAGTAGAGATCTCGTAGACTTCCAGGAGGGCAGTGATGAAATTTCAAATTTCCAGGTCGGAAATGAGATGAGATCATTTGATCTCATGGACTTTCAGGAGGGTAGAAGAGAAATCCCATATTGCTAGGTGGGCAAGGGAGAAGAGAGGAACTCAGTTAAGAGTTTAAATCAACAAGGAGTGCTGACAGGTGAAAGGGAGGCAATAAAAAGGCCTCATTCATATGAATATTCATGTGGAGTTTCATACCATGTGAATGAATATGATGAGAAGTTAAATACTTCCACCACAAAGGAGGAGGATCAGAGGAGTGTTTTGATCATTGGGGGAATTTAGATATTCCTACCAACTAGCTCAATAGAGGCTAGCAAAGGTGTTGTTGATGTAGCAGAAGAGGGACAACCAGCTGTGAATTTCATGGAGGAGAAGGAGAAGATACCGACGTCTTCCCCAGAAGAATAAGAAGAAGAAGAAGAAGAAGAAGAAGAACATTAAGAGGAGTGGCTCAAAAATTTCAGCCAGGGAGCTGAACAAGAGATGACTGCAGCACTGGAGTTTGCAGTAGAAGAGAACACATATAGCATAGAATTTGTTGAACTGTGTGAAGAACTGGAAACCCTGGAGAGAAGGGTGATAATGAAAAGCATGCACATCCAATAGGCTAAGTTTGAAACAGGTGGAGGAGCATACCATCTTGGGGAGCAGCTGGAGGAAGCTGGAGTTGAAACAACACAATACGAGATGACATAAGATAATCTGTCAGAGGAGGAAGATGGGAATCAAATTCCAGCAAGAAGAAGCTGAGAAGAAGGAATCCTACAAGAGCAACAAGGAAGCAACAACATCAACAACAAATAAGAGGAGCAGGAGGACAACTCCAAAGGAGATTTTGGGATCCGGGGGGATTTCAACAACAGAGCAGAGGAGCTCATGAGTAGGAGTTCATGATTTTACCAAAAGTGGATTATGATGTAGGAGCATCACTCAACCTCAACAGTGTGCCAACATTCCATCTCATCAACACACATTAAAGAAGGGGAGAGGCACCAACCCTCTCATTTTTGCCCCTGAATTTTAAATTTTAAAAGTGAATTTAATACAATTGAATGCTGTCAGGATGGAAGAGTCAAGCTATTGCATTTGTACATGCTGAAGATAAGGTTTCCTTTAATAGGATTGATTTGTACAGATCTTGAGCCTGGCCTCAGATCTGAGATATTGATGTTCATTTAATGTAATTAATGAGACTTAGGTATCTTAGAGGGAAAGGATCAAGGATCCCCTCTTTTGTAAAAATATCTTTGTATTAGATTTGACTAGGAAGTTAAGGGGAAGGAGAGTAAGGAGAGGAGAGAGATGAGACTTACTTGCAGTCTGAGCTCATGCATTGTAATTAGCATTATGATATTAATACAAAAGAATATGTTTAAGTGTTTATCAATTCCTGGGTGGTGAATGGTTGTTTATGAATTCATTTGAATGTTATTTGTGTGTTTATGAGTTCATGTAGGTTGTATATGTATGATATGTTTCAATTTGTAGGGTTAAGATAAAATTCACTATCTGGCTGAGGGTTGTTCAGTTATTTCTGGGTTCTTTAGGTTGTGCAAAGAGTGCATGACTGAGTATTGAACTCTGTAGTCAACACAAGGAGTGCATGTCTAAAATCTGCTTCGAGTTCAGAGAAGAACGTGCCAGGAGGGCACACTTGAGAAAACACATACTCAGAGAGAAGCCTCAAGGTTACTGAATACCTTGGAGGAGAGGTTGTGCAGAGAAGGCACAGAGAGACAGGGTTACTAAATACCCTGGAGGAAAGTCTGCGTAGGAGTAAGCATAGAACAAAGTTATTGAGGACTCTATAGAGATCTGCCAGGAGGGCATTGTGCATGTGTAAGTGTGCACATGTGAACTCTATTTTGAGTTCTGAGAAGAGGAGTGTCAAGGAGAATACACTCACAAACTTACTTAACACTTTGTAAGCTCAACAAGGATTTCTTGAGCAGAAGTTGCCAAGAGGGCACATATATCTTTTCGAGGAACAAAGGTGGTAGAGACCTTTGAGGCTCGAGAAGTTGAAGCTCAAGGTGAAACAAAGTTGTTGATACTCTAGAGGAAAAGAAGAACTCAACACTCATAACTCTCGAAGGATAAAATTCCATAGTAAATTGTGATCGTAGGATAGGGGAGGATGCATGTTTTCAAATTGGATATTCCGAATATCGTGAACTTCAGAGAGATTACAAGGGAGAATCGGTCGAATCTGAAATAGATCTAGGTCATTGACAATGGAGGATGCTTGTCAGGATATCATGAACTTTGCAGGTTTGTTACTCTAGAGATTTCGTGGAGTCGTGTTTTAAAAATTTTCGAAGCACCAGAGCCCAAAGAAAATTAGGGTTCTTGATTGGGAAAGGAGTGGGGGTCGTCGATCCCTCATGCGCCAAGTCAAAATTTTGTGAGATCGGAGTTCATGGGAATTGGCGAGTGGTGAGAGAAAACACCTGAAGCCCAAAACTCTGAATCACCCTTTGAGTTGGCGCATGGGCATAAACTGAGGTCATATGAAGGAAAGGATCCAGTGAGGGAAGCTAGCGCCTGTTATTCAAATTCTTCAAAGAGGCCAGGAAAGAGCCCGCAGGTTTGACAGATTATGCACTTTGAAGGAAAGGGGACCTATGTCTATTGGTTTGGGATCTAGCAGAGGCCCGAAGAGTTGATTCTACTCCTTGATTTGAATGATCCTAGACCAGGAGTTTGCACAGTCCCGAGGGAGAGTAGGGGGTTCTGCATCACATTCACAACCTTAACTAGTGCACAACTATCATGACCTTCACCTTATTATGAGGAAAATCCGTCTATGGCATGGGGTAAACCACAACAGATGGAATGACTATAGAAATCAACTCCAATCCCAAGTATGCTATATAAATGAAATGATAACAAGATAAGATCAAGATCCTACCTTGTCTGGATGTTTGATGAAGACCACCGTTGAGCACACAACTTAAAGCTTTATACCTGCAACTTGTCCTCAACAGCCAAGATACACAAGAATAAGGTGATAATATATAATTTTAACATATAAAATAGCATAATCCAATAAAATTCATGACAAATACACCCATGGAATAATAATTAAAATATTTTCAAGATATCAATTGGACGAGAAAAGAGTATTTATATTAAAAATGATCAACATAAGTGTATAAGTGACAAACTTCTGCGTCGACACATCTTAGAACCAAGAAACTAATTCCCTTCCAGCTGGGCCTCCACCACTTCAATCCTCCACCAAAGGAAATATCACATAAAGGAGACAATGAGGTTCTCCATCAAATAAGGAAGAGCTTGGGGGTTTGAACAATTAATGAAAACTTTAAAGGATAAAGGGACTTAGACTCAATGTGAAGTTAAAATTTCTCCAGGGTATATTTTCTCTCAAAAGTTGAGTTCTCTCCTCCTACATGGCTTGGATATGGCTCAATTTATAGCCTTCAAATGGAGCTGAAGGGCTGAGTCAGAACGTTTCCAGTATATGGAAGATCAAGGATCATAGATCTCGTGACGTGATATGGAAACCCGACAAATTTTTTAATTTTGAGCACCAAACTCGATGTACGCGGGCTATAGTGGTGCAACCTGTGTATATGCATGTTTTCAAACTGGTGGAGCGCATATATGTGGAAAAACATGATTTTTTTGCTCTGGAAGATAAAAAAAGGGACTTCAAGCCTTCATAGGGAAATGGAAAGGCCATCCAAGCAAGTTGCACGGGGTGAGGAAAAATTTGCTATAACAGATGCCCCCTAATGTGTGAGGTCAGAGGAGTATATGCGATGGTCGAAATACATTATAATTTCTAGAAGTGGAGTAATGGAGACTCAACTGGAAGTGCTAGTTTCTCATGAGAATATTACAATCGATAATGACTTTGTACACATGACTGCCATTCTGAATTACACTGCAGATCCATGTGGAAATATACCAAATAGTTTTTCATGGCCATGAATATGAAATCAAAGTAGACACATGCCATAGGCTGTCATAGTCATGAAAAAGGCCCAGTGGAAACCAATCTCAAAATCAATCTGAAGATATATGCATACAATGGAGTATAATATGATCTTCCATGATCACTGAAGTCATATAGGTACTGGTCCAATGAATGATAGCAACAACTTAGGAAGGCTGCTACTGTAAACTGATGCTCCATGTCTTCTACACTATTCACCAAAGGTGCAAGTATACATTATGTGAATAGAGGAGTTGATGTCGAAAACAATGAGACTTTGTTTGATTACCAGTCATTAAGGTATACCATTAACAAACACGAGACAACCTACCAATAATGAAAGTAGGTGTCAAGGCATTGAGTAAATTCTTACAAGTGTGACTAAGGGTGTTGAGGTCAAACAATTGAAGAATTCATTGATCAAGAGACATTGATGTATTCCCAACTGTCGATGGCGGGAGAATCTACCACTGGTGACTGCAAGCCTCTAGGTGCACATAGGACTCTAGGTCTCATGTCTAGAATAGAGGAGTTGAAGTCGATGGAAGGAGACCCACTGAAAGGAGAGAATTAAGGCATATGTCATCAGTCAGAACATGGTACAAAGTAGTATCTTGATTATTTTAAGGAACTCGGACGAAGAGGATGTTCATGAACCAAGGAACCTATGCATCTCTTGCATGCACCATATGCAAGTAGTGCATGGAAGAGAACCTATGAATAGAAACCAATAAGGAAGAATATCGACAAAGGTGAGGAAAACACTAATAAGGATAATGGAATCCAAGACATTACACAAATCCCAATGTGTTAATAGAGTTCTTTTCGTCAAACAAAAGGGAAACCCCCCAGTCATTGACCAATGAGGAGATGTTGACTGCTAGGTTCAAGGTTACCTACCCATAATGAAAGTAGGACCAGGATGAACGGTAGGACTATAGCTTCATGTGATTATGAGACACATTGAGGGTATGACTGACATGCAAAGTCAAGAGTTCTGAGTAATGGACGAAACATTCTTATAGACATCCCTTGAACAAGAGCATGAGACATATGGAGGACTCCAACAACATAGACTTGAGGATGAAACTTCGTGATGTAGGAGGCATCAATAAAAATCTCCATAGGGATTGGAAGAATAACCAGTTGGAGGAGTAAAATCTAAGTAATGAGATCGACTTCCTAAGGTCATGCTAAACCCAAAATTTGGATGACAGTGGACTCAAATGTTTGTGCTTTGTTCAAAGGTCACACAAATGCTGCCAATTTGAGATAATATTCTTTTCCCGCCCATCATTTTTTTTCATAGGAAAATAAATGCTATGATACAAGAGAGGAAACGAGTGTTGCAAGTAAGAAACTAGATCCAAACAGTGAAACATACCTATTCTCAATGCAAGGAAGTCCATGTGGGGCATGGACACTCGAGGGAATGTTTCCTCTTAGAGTACAGGGTGTCAAGTTGCAAAGGATATAAACAAGGCTCTGCTTGGCTTGTGATTCAAATTGTTGAGGTAAGAGGCTTATAATGAGAAAGAGGGAACCAAAAATAGGCTCAATACTGAAAGAAAGAGGATGGAATACAATTACAACTTAGCTCCAAATAATGTCCTTTTTTTCGTAAATTTATTCCCTTAGGCCCGAAAAAGTATAAAACAATACCCAAGGGAAATCTTCTAGCCAATGTTGACTAGAGTGTTCCTTTTTCGTAAATAGTCTACTTGGTCCAAAAAAGGGTTAAACTTACACCAGATAGACATCCTTTCAAATCCATTTAACGAGTGTGAAAGAGACAAGTTCACTCGACAATCTTTTCACTTTTTTAGAGAGTCGGAAAAGAGATTAACTAAGACTTGGGGGAAGTCCCATAGGTACAGGTCAGAATGCTTGTGAGTAAGAATATGGGGTTTGAACACAAAGTCATATAGTAAATATAAGGGACTCTGGGTCCTATGGAATAAACTATGGATGGGCACCTAATGACACAAAGGTTCTAACTAGGGCACCCATGTTTGGTAAGCCTCTACCACTCAATAACGATACTTCTAGTAGTAGTAAGAAGGCTTCATGTAGCTAATAAATGTGTTTGTACCTAAGGCATACAAATCATATGACAATGAAGATATTCAAAATGGAGTGACAACCTATCCTATATGTCGGTAAAATAAAATACCTACCAAAGTCACAAACGAGCGGTATGATGCTGGAAACTACAAAAATTCCTAGAAAAAACCACCAAAACCAACTCCTTCCACTACATTATTAGTTCACTAGGCCAACAATTAGAATAAACTATAGAAAGTGGACAAAATTTTTCTATTAATAGTAAAAATAAACAATTTTACCATACTATTTTAGTTTTTCACCCACATAGTGCATTTTAGACCATTTTCCCATGATCTTCAAGTGTTGATTGTGGGATCTACGATCAATGGAATTGACAATAGTCTGGACCAATTGACCTTCCCCTCCTCTTCATTTTTAGTGGTTTAAAATTTAAATTTAGTCCTCATTTTTTGAGTTTAAGAGGGCGCAATGTGTAAATTAAGGTGTATGCAGGATATAGTTCTGTTAGCATCATAAGTCACTCCTGGATTGCGGCAGAAGAAGAGCCCAACACCCATCATTTTATGTCACAAATAATTTAATGGGGTGGTCGAATGGATAGAGACCCAGGAATGTATTGCTTTAAATCAGAAAACCGGGCTTGGTATGTAAAACATAAAAGGTCTTGATCTAACTTCCGTCAGTGGGTTGATTATAAAATGAGCAGATGGAAGACTTGGTAGGAGGAGTGAGCAAGACTAACTTGGGTATCAGGCCTTTCGGCAACTTGAGGAGGAAAAACTCAGAATACAAGATCCTCTTGGTTCAGATTTTCAGAGGAACTGAAAGGTGACTTGACTGGATCTTCCAATTCCAAATCATTCAGCATTGAGAAAATATAAGAACTGATTAGAAACAATGCAACTATTACATTGATCCAACCTACATCATCCTATAACAATGCAACTCGACTGGATCCTCCAATTCCGAGCTGTTCTAACATAGTGTTAACAGAGATATGGAAAGAGGCCACCGTTCATTAGACAAGAAGTCTCAGGTGCCAATACATAACCAGAGCGATCAGTGCTTCATTAAACTTTACAATCAAGAGCCTAGCTCAACCATCGACGATTTACAAAAATGGCAAAATTGCCTACATATACTCGAAGCAAAACAACAATAGCGAAAACGAGACACTGCATTAAAAAAATTGCATCTTCATGTCTACTGGAAGTCTATGCATGCTGTCTTTGAATGATCATGCACTTATGACAAACACAATCAGACTCTTGACAACCCTACAGAAGAATCAACATGCCTTTAATCCTTTGCTGGACTTTCCATTAATAGTGGAGACGATGTCTAACCACCTCCAACAAATCCAATAACTGCTTCCTTGGGATCGAGAACGGCCCGACCAACTCTGCATTCTTGGGACGTGGAGGTCTTCTCACGGTGCCACATGGATTGGATGAACGGTCTAATGAGAGAGGTGTGGAGGCCAGTGCGAAGACTGGGGCACACGATTGAAAGTGGTAGATGAGTGGTGAATAGGCAGGGATGAAGGGAAACAATGAATGAGGAGGTGACGAGGACATGATTGATCCAGGGAGGATGTGTCACTTATGGCGGGACGACGTGGATGGGAGCAGGACAGGTTTCAGAGGACGAGGAGGAGTGAAAGGAAGTGGGCCATGTCATGTGGACAAGTGGAGAGTAGATGTCAGGGGAGAAGACGACACAGGAGGCGACACGATAGGAGGGGGGCCCCATAACAATACCATTCCATTCTGGACCCCCCCCCCTCCCTTATTAAAGGTAGAATGAAAAGGGGGTCCAGAATCGCTTGAGTGTCATTGATACAGTCTTGACCGTTGAG